>BMAW01127406.1:1098-13296 GCA_019974015.1 Nephila pilipes | reverse complement strand
GTAGTAGGAGAATTTTTAGTTTTGTTTTTGGGGCAAAACAAGGAGTTGTTGGGAACTCTGGCACGTTTCACATGGTGGAATTAGACATTTAATGTTTATAATTCATACAACGATATCAAAAACCATCTTTCTTTAATTTGGAACGCTTTTGTTCATTTGTTAGAGTTTTGCATTCTAAAGCAATGTGCGTGTCACTTTTATAAAATATACACGCCTTTTTTACAACCGTATTCAGAGCAGCAGATGAAGGAGTATTAGTTTTAATCATAGGATGTCCGTGATAATAAGAATTTCTTGAATAACGCTTAAATTCTGAAACTTTTTTATTATGACGATATTGGCGGATTCTCGAGATTCAATTTCAAATTTAATAAATTTCAGTAATTCATTAACATCGCCAGTTTTACTAGAATCTCTTTTACGATGATACTCTATGACTAAATCTTGCGGTAATTGCTTTAATAAAATAGGTATTAATAAGTTGCCATAATTACCGGAATCAATACCCATCGAATTTAAATTTCTTATACTAATTTCGCTTTCGTTGTGTAATTTCCTTAATCCTCTGAGATTGAAAGAGGATTTCACTGGTTCGATTTCTAAAAGTTTGTTTATGAAATGACTAATTAAATGATTCTGTCTCCCATATCTGTCTTTCAACAGATCCAAACATGATTTATAATTTTCCTCCGTAAGGGAAAAACCGGAAACAATTTTGTAAGCTTCGCCGGATAAAAGGGACTTCAAATAAATGAATTTGTCGACTTTACTTAATGACTCCTTGGCGTCAATCGCATTAGTGAAGCTGTTAATAAATTCTAGGAAAGTGCTAGCATCTCCACTAAATGTAGGAATTCTTAATTTTGGTAAATTAATAGAAGTAGCAGTACGGTTAATTTCTACATTATTGACTGGAACCTGAATTGGTGGAGGGATCATAGATTGTTGCTCAGTTTTAAATTTTTCACGTTTACATTTGATTTTGGATTTAACTTCATTTAATTTTTCATCATAATCAAGGAAGATTTGGTATTCACTATCAAAGGTAGCACTATCCGTGATCAAGTCCTCAATTTCTTTGTTAAGCAATTTAAGTTCCTTAACTTTTTCTTCTTCATTGAAAAAGTGTTCTAAAAGCTTCGTTTGATCACTTTCGTTTTTAATATTGCAACTCTCTAGGAACAAGCTAATGTGATTAATTAGTTTCGTGTTGGCTGTTCGAAGTATTTTTCTTTTAGTTTTTAATTTATCAATATTCTCCATTTTAGAACTATAAAAAAATGTATACAGTACCTTTAGTTACGATGAGATGTCTTCGATAAGATGAATCTCAGTTGCACAAGTCTAATGACGGGGTGTTCGCTGTTATTCCGAGAAACTCACACACATAACAGGGTGTTATTATTTCTATCTCAGTTATTTTTAAACGAATTTCTGGAACGTACAATCCATTACGCAAAATTTATATCGCGGCGGCACCATAAATTAAAATTATACTTAAACTTAAAAATAAATAACTCTTAGATTATCTATTCCTTATTATTTACTAGCCGTTTTTTGGTGCCATAAATAAAAACCACTCTTTGATCTTTTCACTATTTATTTTCAACGATAAACTCAACAAACAATTACAATTCTGCAGCTTATATTCATTAAAATAAATTTGAATTATACAAGACAAATTCCGGGAAACATATATCTGCTGCAGACCTAGAGCAGCCAATCGCTTAAAAAACACCAAAAAGGACTCCTAAAAAGCTAGCGTCCATCTAGGCCTTCTGGTCTGTCTGAAAAACAAAAATAAATTTAACTTCTTTATATATCGGTATACCACGTGGGTTTGACATACGAGGGGCAGCTAGATCCAACCACGAAGACCAAGTGATTACCATCCACGTAGACCACGGATTCTCAACACAGAGTCCTTAGACTTCACTACAAGGCACATTAGGACGGCTAATGGCATTGGCTTGAGATAATCATATTTCCTTTTATCTAATGACCCGTTTTCTTAACGAATTACTAAATTTATCTTCTGGTCATGAACAAAAATATCTTAGTACCAACAACTGCAGTCAACATACGCACTCACAAGCATAACAAAATTTCCTTTAAAATATTCACAATTTAATACGATTGCTATATAAATGCCCAGTTCTTAAAAGAAATTAGTAGTGTTTATAACCTTTTCATAAAGTTTCATTGACGTAACATATTTTATATATATATGTATGCCTTATTAATTTTTTTACTTTTGGATTCATTCTTTTAATGAGTTTCAAAAATAAGGGTGTACCTAACATTTGGAGGCTAGTGTATTAATATCCTTTTGGTTGATTTAAATGCAAATCTGAAAATATATCAGAATATGAACACGAAACAATGAAATAACGAAATGAAACATACAAAAACAACGACATCATGTAATGTCAGTAACTCACGATGTTAGTCTACATTTTACATCTAAGTTGTTTCTATATACCCCTTCTATAATCCGGTATTTTTACACCTGCTGCCAAGTCATCAAAAACTATTTTTCGCCTTCAATAGAATAATATAGGTCATCAAAAAAGTACGAGTTTTGCAGTTTTTATCATTTCGTATGTTTGCGAACATTTTATTTCCGTATACTGCATTAAACTTTATGCAATAATACAGTTTTAATAATTATTTAAATGCATTATTATTAGAGATTTACCAGCAAACCGGTGATTCTCTGGTCCGATATCTGCCAAATTACCGAAAGAGTACTGTATTTGATAAAATAATAAGAATGTAGCAGCAACAATTTTTCAAAATTAAAGTCACAAAATAACATTGAACTTAAGTTTCCTTTAAATATGAGCTTTTTTTAAAAAAAAAATTGATAAATTTGTGGGAGTTTTTTTTAGACAAGTTACTTAATACGAGGTTTCTCACTTTCTAATTCAAGCATGTTACATTTTTATTCAAATTTAGTCTTTTTCTTTTATTAAAAATAAACTTAAGCAATATATTAAATGGTTGTTTTGTGCAATTTATTTATTTATGGGGTTTAACAATAGTTGATTAAAAGTTTTTTGTTACATCCAATTTTATTGAAGTACATTTACATCGTTAGTTTTTCCTTCCGCTTATATCCTGATATTAATTCTTGAGTATAAACGCAATAAAATTTCATCAAATGCATGTGATCTTTTCATGAAGGAAAAACAGTGTAAAATAGTTCAAGGTTTCACAAATGAAAATGTCTTTAACCTTTCCATATTTTCGAATTCGGATTCTCTGTAATCATAGTTGACAATTTGATACCAGAAAAAAATAATTATAGTTTCAAGAAAATAATCAACAATCTATTGTTTCGAATCTTTCTTCCTCTTAAAACGGCTTTCGTCAAAAGGTAAGTTGATTTTATTACAAGATTTCAGTTATTTTGATTACTTTGAAGATTTTCGTATTTTACCTTAAATAGATTGCATTTTACAATGAACATGACAACGTCAATGTTATATCATTAGCATTTTTGCTATTTTTAAAGTTGCTTGCATTTTTCTCCTACTTTCAGTAAAGAAAATATATCGTTTGATTTCCTTAAGCGTTAAGGAAATGTAGCTTAACGTTAATCAAAGTGAAAGTTAAGCGTTTTTCTTTTTTTATTATCACGATATAAACGTCATTTTTATGAAATGTTTAAAATTATGGCATACATGTAAGAAGAAAAAATCTTATTCTAAATTATGCTGTTAATAGATAACTACTTAATTTAAATTGTGATGTAACATAATTTTCAACTTAATTGTTACTTTTTTTTATCTTGATTTTAGCTTTCTTTGAAGGGAGGGGACCAAAAAAAATTTCTATTCAGGAGGATTTATGAAAATCTTCGAAATCAATTTATGATACGTTGAATAATTATAATTAACCTAATTAAATAACTAAAGTTCTTCTGTAAGATATTTTGCAGATCTTTCCATCTCAGCGGCGGAAAAGGAGCAATATAATACAAAGAGGATGTTTGGAATATAACATTTTTTTTTATTAATTTAGTGGATCATCAAACAATGACACAATACTAAGAACTAAATGAACATACATACATAAAATTTGTATAAATAGTTTTTATTTTTTGCATTATAATACATATATAAAATTTTAAAAGCAATTTATGAACATTAATGCAGATAACGAAAAAATAAAATATAATAAAATATATTTAGAAAATACTTTTACTTAAAGAGTAAATCGCGCTAGATATAATTGTTATTTACATTGTCAAATAAAATGTTGTCATTTGTAACTGAGATCAGAATTTTTCTTTCGGAACTCTTCGTTATAAATACTACCAAACGTTCTTGGGATAACGAGTTCTTCAATCTATTCAAAATAAATTTCAGCATCGAAAAGGGAAGTTCATAAGCGACTTGAGAGATGGATAGAGTTAATATATACCTGCGTATATACGCTTTTTCTAGATGTGGGAGTAAGCATCAATATATAAATGGTATTAGTGTAAAACTAGGAATCAATATAAAATACAATTTTTGCATGTGTGTTGTTCACGTAAATTGTATTCGTCGTCTTCATTGCTTTCAGCGTTAATTATACTTATGTCTTCATCAAACTATTTAGGATTTTTCTGGTTTGTTGTATAAATTTTTGGCACTGAATCCTCATGGGATATACTGGGCCAAACTCGAGGATATTGTATTTGGCTGTGCCAATGATAAACTTTACCATTTTCTCTCGAAATCTAAGAGTTCATTTTTGAGAACTTCTGTTTTCATTTCAGGATAAAATGATTGTAATTTATCACTCACGTTTTGCTGAAACTCAGACGATAATTTTGTTGGTAGAGTAGAGAAGTTTTCCGGATGGAAATATTCGAAACAACTGTACTATTCTTTGTGACATCCGAATCTTGATTCCATGGTTTTGATAACTGAATCGAGCCTTTCGTTGTATACATTAATTCTAAATATGTCTTCATAAGAGATAGGTGCTTCAGTTTGAAAAGTTTTCTCAGCTCGGTTTTTTAAAATAAATGTTTTGGTTTCAACCTGAATTGGAATGTCTTTTTCATTGAATTGTTCATTAATTCGACTTACAAAAGGATTTGTTTTTTTCTTTAACCGTATAAAATCTTCTCGAAATTTCTTTCAAAGAGATAGTATTTCCAGCCATTAGGTATGCTTGCACAAAATTCACTGTGGCTTGAACATATTTTTAAAGGGATAAGGTTAGTCTGAATACCTCTTGAAACACTATTGCACTTAAAATTGTTTTGTACGTATGGAAACCATTCAGATACATATATGTTTCACAGCGCACATCCACATTGAAATCGTTGGAATTTGCCATTTCGTCCAAAGCCTGACATAATTTCAAATATACGCCTGAAAAATTGTTGAATATTAAAAAAAAAAATTCTATCTTTGTCAGCCGTTTTGTTTAGCCGATATATTAGTTAATATTCGCAAAACAGAAGGCGAAAGCGATTCCCATGCGCACATACATAAATATGATTCCCACATAAAAACAGCTACTTTGTTTATTACAGTAAATAAAGATGTAATTGGAATTTTTTGTTTTGTAATTTCCCCTCACCTCAAGTTTAGTACATGTGCTTTACCCCAAGCATGAAATTGTTTCGGACACCTTTAGAAAGCCACATTGTAAAACCTTATTTAGTCCTTGAATATTTGCTGTACCTTCTGTGAAATTGTCACTAGAATATTTAATTTCTAAGCTAGATCTTACAAAGTCGTAAATACATTTGTCTTCTCCAAAAACACGCAATTTATAACACCTAACAACCTTTCACATACTTCGTTTCCTTTATCGTAGTGCCCAATCATTACACATTGATCTATTACATTAATGTCCTGTGATGTATCAATTTAAACAGAAAATATTTTCACAACATTTATTTCTTCTGAGATTTTTTTATTAAAGAATTTGGAAATTGTCTTAATAATGGAATCCGCAGATGCTTTATGTAAATATGGCACGAGGCTGTCTCTTCCTCTAGAATTCTATGCACTTCTTATTCGAGTTTGACTTTTGCTTTGTAACTTTCTCTTTATTCGTTTGAAGAAGCGAGGATCAAATTTTTAAGCTAGCAACACAATTTCTAAAAAAGTTATCATTATCAGTATTATCATTGAGTAAAGTGACAGGTCAATTGAAAAGTCCCCGGCCTACCACAGTAAAACACATTTTTTTTGGCAAAATTAGTTTTTTTTATTCAACATAATTTCCTTCAAGGGAGATACACTTATTATAGCGACCCTCCAACTTTTCGATACCATTTTTGTAGTACGATTTGTCCTTTGCTTCAAAATAGGCCTCAGTTTCGGCGATCACCTCTTCATTCGACGAAAATTTCTTCCCAGCGAGCTTTCTTTTGAGATCTGAGAACAGGAAAGAGTCGCTGGGGGCCAGATCTGGAGAATACGGTGGATGAGGAAGCAATTCGAAGCCCAATTCATTGATTTTTGCCATCGTTTTCACTGACTTGTGACACGGTGCGTTGTCTTTGCGAAGCAGCACTTTCTTTTTCTTCAAATGCGGCCGTTCTTCGGCAATTTCGTCCTTCAAACGGTCCAATAACGCTATGTAATAGTCTCTGTTGATGGTCCTTCCTTTTTAACGATAGTCAATGAAAATTATTCTGTGCGCATCCCAAAATACAAACGCCATAACCTTGCCAGCGGACTGTTGCGTTTTCCCACGCTTTGGAGCGGGTTCATCGTGTGCAGTCCACTCGGATGACTGTCGATTGGGCTTCGGAGTGAAATGATGGAGCCATGTTTCATCCCTTGTCACATATCGACGCAAAAACTCGGGTTTATTGTGCTTGATCATCTTCAAACACTGCTCCGATTCATCAACTCGTTGTTGTTTTTGGTCAAAAGTGAGTTCGCGCGGCACCCACTTTGCACAGAGCTTTCTCATACCAAAATATTCCTGAATGATATGATGTACACGTTCAGTTGATATCTTTAGAGTGTCTGCTATTTCATTCAATTTCAATTTACGGTCATTCAAAATCATTTTGTGGATTTTTTTAATGTTTTCGTCGGTAACAACCTTTTTTGGGCTTCCACTGCGTTCACCGTCTTCGGTACTCATTTCACCACGTCTAAACTTAGCATACCAATCCTTGATGGTTGATTTTCCTGGGGCAGTGTCCGGAAACTCGGCATCAAGCCAAGGGTTTGCTTCAACTGTATTTTTTCCCTTCAAAAAGCAATATTTTATCAGCACGCGAAATTCCTTTTTATCCATTTTTTTCACAATAACAAAAGTTGCTTCACTCAAAATGCTATAATTCACAAACTAATGATCCGACAGCTGTCAAATTTATACACGCATCTTTTGAGGGTTAGGGCTAACTAAAAAACATATGGATTTAACTCTAGCAGCACCATCTATGTGTCAGGCCGGGGACTTTTCAATTGATCTGTTATACGCTGCTACATTACAACCGTCTCCTCTGCAGTTTAACTGCGTTTTCCAGTTACTTTGATTGTCTAAATTATGCTAGTAACGATTTGTCCTATTCTTTTTAATTTTGTGTCTCCTTTCGGCGGCAGCACTTGAAAACTGGAACATAATCAGTCTTCTAAGTGAGTAAGGTAAGCTTCATTATTAAATACACGAGCTTTCGTCATTTAGTGTTCTTCTAATTACGTGTAAATTTGATTAACATATTGATTGGACCAAAATGCGCCGAAATCTACATAATGATTCGAAATTGCTGATCATACCTAGCAGTGCAAGGTATGCTTTGAAGAATTTAAACTCGTATAGTTTTCTTTGGGATCCAGAGTTACGAAAATAAATTAATTTCGAATTGTATTAATGTTTGTTTGACGATGTTGTATCTGTCGACCTTTTAAAAACAGCTCGAGTTCATTGCTATTTTTTTTAATACCCTATTGACAGCTACAATTAGATTATCTCTAACCTCTGTTACATTACGTGGGTGCAGTAGCCTAGTGGTCATGTTCGCGGACTCATGGCCGGCGTTGATTTCGTCGAGTCGTGGGTTTGAGATATGATGCATCTGAATACGCTCAGTGTTGCGGGACTGGTGCACGATAAATCGGGTAGAGGCTCCAAATCCTCCCACTGGCATGATGTGGAAGTCTTCCCGTTGGCGTAGTGTGGACTTTTGGAGCGGAAAAGGTCAACTCAGACGTGTCATTCTCGTCACTTAATTGCGGTTTTTTTAAAAAAGAAATCCATCGTCAACAGTCTTCTTGTTGCTTCTCAGTGCGGCCTTAATAAACAATCGCATCACTATGTTAGAATGTATGCAGTAGTTTCAACAGTATCCACGTGCGCGCTTCTTCACTCCGTTTTTTTTTTTTTTCTTTTTCTTTTTCTGATGGTATTTTTGTTTAATATCCTGAGTTGCACTAGCACTATTACCTGCGTCATGTGATATATCCTGAACGTTAGTCAATTCAAGTTTTTCGTTTTTTGCAGAGGAATTACGAATATCTACACTCTCTTCATTTTGTTCTATTGGCTGATCAAAATTTTTGTTCGATTTATTTTCTGGCTTTCTGATTCCAGCAAAGAAATCTTCAATTGAATGTCAAGGCAGATTCATCTTACAACTTCCGGCGTATTTTCGTAACTTTTCTGCTGCACTCTTCCCCTTTCTCTTTTAACCTTTGTTTTCCAACAATGGAAAACAAAGATTCCAAGATAAGAATCTAGTAAGGAAGAAGTGGCTGGATTATAGTCATAAATTTATCTACTTAGTTATCCTTTTCGCGGAATATTTAAATTGAAGTTTAGGAATCGGAACTTTTATACAAAACAATGTGATCGAAAATGTATGTTTATAATCGCCGATATCAAACAGATAAAATAAACATGAATTACTTATGGCAAGATAACAATAGCAAATATTTGTTACATCATCAGTGAAAAAATATATTTACCTTAAATTAAAAATATATTACTGCTATGTCGTATGATTTCAAACGGGTAATGTGAGCCGCTCCGTCAATGCCAGTGTCATGCATAGCAATGGAATTATAGCACATACCTACAAATAACATAACTACATATGAGACTTCATAGAATCCACGTCGGGGCCCATTCGTCAATCCAACTAGAGAACGGTTTGTGGGTGTATTCATCCCATTCTAATTAACAGTCTACAAAATGAGTTGGCACCACACTAAGCATAAGCCGAAGAAACATTCGCTACATATGTTGGATGTGCAGAGAGGTGAAGACGGAGGCATCGGTCTTAACGAGCACCACAGCAATGAGCTTCCATACCATTCCATTACGAGCCAGTAGTTCCCGATCTAGCATTATGCCCTGCTTGAAACATATTTTTAAAATGTTCCTATAAAGTCCATTACAGATTTAATAATTATAGAAATAGTCTAAATATGGGAAACATAGTTCAAAATACATTGTAGATATGCCTCCTTGCACATATTGCGTCATCGCCTTAGGTCCTCCCAAGACCTCGGCCTACGCGGGCCACCGGCCCATCGAGCGTTCGTCCGACCACCTTGGCTCAGCTTTCCATTTATTCTTCAATTTCTCAAATTGCTTGTATCGTATGTCTACGTAAAAAAAATAAGTTTGAAAATACTCCCTGTCTCAAAATAGTCAAATGTACACAATATTATATGTTTCAGTAATTATATATCTTCCTTTTCTTTATTATAAAACTTTTTCTCAGAAAGTGCATTTCTGTATCACTGTGATTAAATTTTTTTCCCTTCTTTCATATACACACGCACAAATGTTATTTAGAACAGTATACGAGCATAAGAATTTTAGTAAAAATTAGTTTTTATTAACCTATGCAACCGCCTACTTCCTATAGACGTCCACAGTGTCTTCTAAATTTTCGTTTGAAGCTTACTGCATTTTTTGTTGAGGTCATGTATATGTGTAGTGCGTATGCGCGATTGCTCACATGTCACTTTTTGTAACAATAAAGCAATCAATTTAAATGAAAATACTTCAGGAAAATGATTCCATTTAAAAAAAAAAAAAAAAAAACGCATCAGAACAAGTGTACTAATAAATTCTTTCTCCCGGTGGTTGTAACAATTACAATAAAAATTTTACGTATCATAATAAAATAAATACATGGCGCCATCTATTGGGAAAAATAATGCTCAGTTCTAATATAATTTATAATATTCCTTAGTTGTACTCAGGGACTATAACCTTTGTTGCCTCATATACCTCATAAACCAATTCATCAATAGTCGCACTCTTTATACAAACCTTAAGGATTGAAAAGACGTTTCACTTATATTATGAAGTAGAAACAGAACATAATGCTTATTTTTAATATGCTCGATGAAAATGCAAGACACGTAGGGGGGAGAATCAGGGTCAACAGATAATGTTTATAAAACAGAGGAATACAAATAATAATCCATCTCAAGGAAATTTGTTTCCAATATAATTTTTTGCTTTGAAATTTTCTTTTACCTTCCCCTCTTGTATTTTGATGGTACTTGGGTGGTAAAAACGACTAAAGTGCGGAGTAGTATTTTTTTTTTTTTTTTTTTACATTTGAGCTGTTCGATATAACAGGAAAACCTCGTTGAATCATATTAACTGACACCGGGACCGGGACTGGTTAACCGGAGAATGAAAAATAAAATAAAATAAATAAATGAAACGAAATTAAGCATATTTACAGAAAATTAGCTTTGTATTAAACAAATCAAGAATGAATCATGTTTACAAAAGATAAAGGCGTCTACTTAGTGACCTATAAAAGTGTGCTCAAAGCAGTTTCGTTGCATTTTCCGTTTAAATAATGTACCACAGTATTCCATTGTCGCTGGTGATAAGAGATGTGATTAAGATTTTTTTGACTTTATAAAAAAAAAAAAAAAAAAAAAAAAATGTTAAAGTATCAGTCCCCCTCCCCTATTTTTATTTCACACGTTCAGCTCTGTTAGAAGATTTGAGTAAAGAAAGTGATATTTTCAAAATATGGGAATGAAATAAATAAATGTTATTATGAAAATTTACATACCGGTTCTCAAATTTTTCAAGAAAATTCTTAGTGACGATCAATCCATGTTTTCTAGGGATCCGAGTTAAGGGAGTCAAACTAAATGAAGTCTTATATATATATATATATATATATATATATACTAGCTGATACCCACACCCGCTTCGCTGGGCAGACGATAATATTATATTTCGTAACCTAAACGTAAAATATCAAGAAAATTTTCAATTTTTATACGATAATGATAGTCTAAATTTAAAATTTTAAGAAATTGATGGTCTTTAATAATGGTTATCACCACTTACAAAAATATAAGAAAAATAAAAAAAATTTAGTAAGAAGTCATCCCATATATATATACTCATTCCACCATATACATGTTACACCTAATATTGAATAAGATACAACCTTTTGTTAGAAGATTCATCATGTTCTTAACTTTCAAATGAAATACCCTCGCAATGACATAGTGTCTATCATAAGATTTTTGTCCTAAATTTGCAATACTAAAAAAAAGTCGAGAAAGTAGGGACGTCCAAATTATCTTACGTTTGTCACAGCGTCTTGAGTTCGTTCCTGCATGTAGCGAGGTTCTCCAGTAAACGAAGAATGTCTTGTATGTGCGCTACTCGCCAAAATTTACATAACCGACGGATAAGAGTAGATTAACGGATGAAAATTACATTTTGGATAAAACTTCCGTAAATCCTTTCTTAGTGAGCGTCTACATCGCAAAATGAGTAAATATGCTAAATTTCAAGTCAATCCTTATTTAGATCCTTATTAGAGTCTTAGAGATCTCGTGATGAGTCAGTCAGTGGTATTTCGCTTATATATATATAGATACTATACAAGTTCATGTAATTTTATAAGTAAGTTTCATTATGCGTGACAAATACCTTTTTGTCATGTTTATATGGACGTAATATCTTAACATCAAATACTTCTTTTGCTCCGTCGAATTTCTAAAGCAATAAGAACTTGATGTTATCTCCCCTACATAAAACTTTTTACACAATGTCAAAATTATCATTATTTTTTTAGAGATACGCAAAGTAAGTAAGTGTCTTCAAGAGTTTCATCCGCTTTTATTTTACTTGCTGTTTCGCTTGAATTTACGGCAAAATATTAATTCAATTATTATTGAATTAATATTTTGTAAAATATTAATAAATTAAATAGTATTTTGTAAAATATTA
>BMAW01127384.1:0-23026 GCA_019974015.1 Nephila pilipes | reverse complement strand
GCCTTCTAGAGTACTTCAATCAGTTTGAAATGCGGCCAAAATTTTGGGTCGACGACCCAGAAACAGCTGAGTTATCGAGGCTGGAGAAAGCTGTTTCCCTTGTAGTTTGTTTAAAAATGGAAAAACCGATTAAAAAGGTTCTGATAAAACATTGTTTTTAATGGGTAAAACACCGTGCAAGCCGAAACAATGGATTGAAAATGTTACCTGACCTTTGTCCATCAAAAGCAACGATCGGTGGTCGGCTGAGCTTAAAATGGCTTGTACTGATAAATGACGCGGAACGCTCAGAGCAATAATGCAACTGAACGAAGCACACCAACCTGGTTACTGGTTTACTACGAGCGCCATCTCTGGGTTAGTCTCGGGAGTTATTGATTGATGTGTTATACTTCAGCAAAGTAAGATATATGGCTGAAAATATATGTTATGTAGAAAGCTAATAAAGAGCATTTATAATTTAATAATCTTTCATCTGCATCTAACAAGGTTGGTTGGTTTTCTTAACGTTGCCACTAGAAGTAACACGAGTCACTATTGGTAACGGACCTCGTAATTTTGTACCTCGGTCAAGTGTTGATACCTGAGCTGGCACTCCCTCCACACCATGCAAACAGGAGGACACTGGGTTCGGACAGATTTAACGTGAATTATCCTCGGCTAAATGGCGGGTCTTTAGTTGTATCAAGGCCCGAACCCACGACGCGACGAAAACCGCTATTTGAAAGTCCGTGACCTTGACCACTAGGCTACTGAGGTCCACTTACAACAAACGAAAAGGATTTTTAAATGCATAAAAATTCTATTATTGCAATCGGATTATCATTACATAGGGTGGATCATAGAATCTCTGACACATTTCAAAATTTTATCTTTTGGTGATGAGCATTTTGGAGAAGAAAATATTCTTCAAGCTGGGACTTTACTTTCCCCCTTTTTCTATCCAGGATGGACAGTTTTAAGAATCTTCTGACTGTATTAATCTGTTTATATTCACTCGAAAACACTTCATTGTAATTTTAAAAATAAATTTATTTGTCATAAAATAAATTGAGAAGATTAGTTTAATCAGGAAAAATGTGATAACATCCACTCACAAAAATAATACTGTTTTGAAATAACTCCCTTGTTTTGAATAATCTCCCTTGCTGTTGTAAGCTAGAGTGGCAAGTCAAGTGATTGACATATATGGATTCTATGATAAAATGTATTCTGTAAATAAATTGAATATTATATACGAAATGATTTAAATTACATATTAATGTTGTTTTTTTCTGTTTCAGGCAGTAGTAGATTGAAGTCCCCTGCAGCCTGAAGAAAATAGATTTCAATCTACTGAGTTCTACAATAACGACCGTCAAAAGATCATGAAATACTGAAATAAATATATAATTATAAATGATGTCAATGTAGAAATATTTTAAGTATAAATTAAGTTTCCATTTCTGTTATTTTTTACTAATAATTAAGAATTTCTATATTCATGAATAACAATTAAAACTTTACAATTTTTGGAATTACACTTCTATCTATGGTTTTTGGAAAGCAAACGCATTTACATTAGTAGCTGTGCTTAACATTATATACATATGGATCAATTAATACGCAGATTAAAATGATCTAGACATTTCTGTTATTTCTTACTAACAATTAAACCTGCAGCGGCTCTCGTCAACAACAATGTCAGAAGTTAAAAGGTCTTACTCAACCAGCCCGATGAGATATCTTTTCGGACTGACTGGTAGGACCGTCAACTTCGGACCCCTTGGTCTAGGGTTCGAAACAGCGCTGCTGCATCAAGGTCATTAACTCTCTCCCCCTCCTCCGGGTCGGAAAACTCCTCGCGGCCGAAAACCTTTAGAAGCTCTTTCGTATATTCTATGATCCAACTTTCTGTATATTATTCTCGGCTTAAAGCACATATTATACGGTAATAAAAACCTTTGTACAGTGTAATTAATAGATTTTTCTTAAATACATGTGGGAAATACCAACGTCACCTACATATGGCGCAGCGGCAGATATACCTCAATATTACACAGTCGGCAGAGAGATAGAGAGAAAGATGCTTTGAGGTTTGTTTGCGAGCAGGCGACTTCAACTGACCTTCAGCTTCCGTGAAGGGGATGCTTGGTAAATGACCACGCTGACCGCGAGAAGGCGATCAGGATCAAGGATTATCTTATGTGCTAAGAACGGCATAGTGAATCTCCGACGCTGAAGACAATCGACTGTATTTCAATCTTCCTACTAAAGCTGTAATCATCATCTGCGTATCTAACTTTAATAAACGTGCATTGTTACTTCAAATGGGATGAATGATATAATTTCTAAAACAACACACCCATATACATATAAGCAATACATTCCATTTAACGAAACTTTTTGTTAATATCTAATTTTGCGCATTTCTTCCACTAACAATAATGATACTGTTAATGTTGATGATGATGGAGATGTTAAGAACAAGCACATTAACATACGAAGTTTATGCCATAAGTATCGGGAATTTTTTTTTTCTTTCAGACAACAGGAACAATTCGGGTTGTTTTCTATAGGTGGAATACAAAACGGAAGATTTCATGTAGGTAATCCCTGTTAGTTGTCGGGGTGTCATCGGAGTGTGTAGATTTCGTCCAGAGTGTTTAGAACTTGCGCAGAGAAGGAAAATTCTGTGAGCCATTGAGCTGCATTGTGCACTTAATTTTAGCGTTAAAAAGAATAAATATGTTTCTGATCCTTCAGGCTTACAAATACGGAATCATGTTCAGAAAAGTATTTTTGAATACCTCGAATAATCATGATGCAGAAAAGAATTCGATACTATTTCTTCGCTGAGAAAATTGAGTTCCGCCAGAAGATAGTGCTTGTCAAACAAACAGTGAACAGTAAATTTTATGCATTAGCACTCGAACGCTTGGAGTTAAGGATCTGCCGCGTAAAATTAAACACGTGTCACAAATCGAAGTGGCCCTCTAAATATTCTCAGTGTAACCTGTAGAAGTTTACTGAAGGAACAGCGACTAAGATATCGTATTCGTCAATCGACCATGGATTGAAATGAAGGATACCGGTTTGAATCATATATTAGTCTAAACTATGGCGACAGATAAAAGTGCAGTAGATTCGCCGAATTTGCAACCATTTTCTTATCATAAACCTGTTAGGACCTTTTTTACCACACCTCTACTATTTGTGTAATTTGTCCCATTTTATAATCTGTCACCAACTTATTGGTTGATTGTATATGTTTGCCGTACTCCATTAACGCCACGGTTAATGGAGATAGACCTCGCATTTTTGAACATTTAATTAATTGACAAGGATGACACTTAAGCTGTTACATCCGTCTAAACATCTACACCGCATCAAAGGAAGGACTCACAGCCTAGACAGTTTTTACGTGCTTCAACACGGTGTGTCTTCAGTGTCCTCGGGCTCGAACCTACGATCCGAAAGAAACTATGACGGCCACGATTTAGTGACCATGACCATCTGTCTTCCACTGCCAATTTCTATAGCTAAGGTATAGGTTAAAAAGAGATTTTGACAAAGAACCAGTCACTGATAGTATATTATGTTGCATTTATATCAACATAAATATATAGAAAGGAAAGGGAAATATATCTCATATTCTGAATCAACAAAGGAGAGAATTGAAATAATGATGATTTGTTAACAGAAATTTCTTTTCAACAAAGCATGGTAAGAATCAACAAACAAAACTGCTTTGTTCTGTTCCTTATTAGTGTTTAAAGTGATCATTATTATTTAATTTGCAACAAAGGTTAAAATTCAGAATGTAATTTACATTTGATAAAAACGGTTGCTAGAGAATTTTACTCCCTCACATTGATTTCAATATTATATTTGGACACTAGTATTTTCAATTTTTTGGCTCGGAATAACTCTTAAAACATCTTTATAATTTTTAATTTTCTTCAATATTTGAAATTCGCCACTGAAAATGGAGACGGAAAAAATAATTTTGCTTGCCTGGTTGTGGTGTGTTGTGAGATTTGCGTTTTTTAACACCTATGAGATCGTCTTCCTTCCATTCATCCTCGTGCTCCTGGATCTCACTTTTATACCATCTGAAAAAATAACACCTTTTGAAGACGACTGTGGATCCAGTGCCGTAGGTTTCGCTGCACAGGGGGACACAAATATCAACAAGAAAAAAAAGAATTATATTCAAGGCAAAGAAGAAAGGAAGTTGAACTATATGATTTCCAAATTGATGTATGAAGAAGGAAGAAAAGCTCGGTACAGGATGATGAAAAAATTATAAAAATTTGAAAAATTAAAAAAAAAAAAAAAAAAAAAAAAAACTGAGAAAGACTGATTGATAATAACACCTAAATTTAACAGATGAAGAAAAGAAAAAAAATAAATTCCAAAATTTCTTCAGAATAGAATCAGAAAAAAAGAAGAAAAAATTTGAAAAAAAATCGATAAAACCGATATTGTGCAAAAGAACAAATATATATATATATGCATATACAGAGAGATCTCCGTCCTCCTGTCTAAAGCAAGAGCATACCAAGTCTTTCAGCGCACCATGTCCATTCAAGTAGAATAAAAAAATAACATAAAAAAAATATAAGCATTAGAAAAGTTGAAAAAAAATGAACAATATTTACAAAAAGTAAAAAAAAAAATATTATTATAATAAAAAAAAATAACAATAAATAATAAAACGTTAAAAAAAAGTAAAAATATTAATAAAAAGTAAAAATGTTAACAATATTAGTAAAAGGAAAAAATATATCAATATTAATAGTTAATGATCAAATTTTTGCAAAAAAAAAAAAAAAAGCAAGAGTAAATTTTTTATAAGCTAGCAATTATAATGAAGGTATCATAAATAAACTAAACAAAAAATATTAAAATAAAAATTTAAAGAGTACAAAATAAATGTAAAAATAGAATAAAATGAAAAAGTAAATAAATTTAAAAAATATAAACAAAAAAAAACCAAACGCAGTAAAAATAATTATAAATTAAAAAAATATATATAAACTAAAAAAATTATTTATATATATGTTCGTTTGTGAATACTTTATTAAAAAGTAATTTATTTTTTATTTATTAAACGTAATTTACATTGCTTAAAAAATTCGAAAAAAAATTGTATTTTATGATTGTCTTTGTTTTTTATGTTTCTGTTAATGTTTGTCTCTTATGTTTGTGTCTTTTATGTTTGTGTTTATGTTTATCTTTTATGTTTGTGTATTTTATGTTTGTGTTTATGTTTGTCTTTTATGTTTGTGTTATTTTATGTATGTTTACATATTCAAATATGTATGTATATATATCTAAGGTATATAATAAATATATATCACTAAAAAGCTGTGTTCCTCCTGTTTTATTACCATATTTCGTTACACATTAAATTAGAATTTCCTAAAGCATAGATACATTTTGTTAGATTATCAAAAAAAAAAAAATTAACTGTAAATTTAAATGAAATTTTTTTCTCATTTTATTTTACAAGTTCAGTAATATAAATATATCATAATTCAATTCACACAAAAATAACTTCCTATATCCAAAAAATAATTTTTTCGAATTTAATGCTTATGTTTTTTTTTTCTTTTTATTCAAACAACCCTTTGAATATTGCATAGCAATAAATTGATATGCTAGAATATCAAACGAAATTTTTTTGATATAAAATACAGTATATATATCTTTTTTAATAGACTCGGTTTTGCGAAAATAAAGAAAAGTTAACTTTTCGGGTTTTTTTAAGTAATCTATTTTGAAATATTATTTTTCGATCGATGCATTATTTTTGTATGTATGATAACTAGAAGTGGAAGAAATGAATTTAAAGATATGAGCAAAAAAAATTAATTTTTTCACTTAGCTATGGCTTTTTCTTAAAGATGTCATTAATTTCATGCTGTTTTTTATTATCTACAAAAATTTTCTAAATTAATTTTATGCCGCAAGGGGCTTTTGATTTAGACAACGACAAAATGATGTTATTGACCTCTTTTTAAATTAAAGTTTGAGATGCACGTGATTTATCCATTTTCCTTTTATGGCAGCAATAATTACAATTATGCAAAATATATTCATGTAATGATTTAGCGTTTACTTTAATATTTGATATCGGTAAAGAATATCATGACCCATTGTTTTACTATTTGCTTTAATTCTAATATTTAAATTAGTTATTCCATAATTACTTTAAAAATACATATTTTGTGGCCAAGTGGGTTTCCAATTGCTTTGGATGGAACAAAAACAGCAACGAGTCGATGATTCAGAAAGTTGTTTATCGCTATTTACTCGCAACAAAAAAGATTTCTTGCGAAAAAAAAAATAAATAAAGATTTGGAAAAGCGTTGAACGATTGTATCACCCTAAAAGGTGATTTACAAAAGGTGTTATGTTGATGAATAAAAAAACATTTTGCAAAAAAAATGTTGTTTTCAATGTTAGACTTGGGAGTTATTGATCGATGTGTTATCAATCTTGAAAATTCTGTTCCCAAACAATTTATTAAAGAAGGAAAACGTCATAGGATTCTACATTAGGAATCCTCATATAATTTGATAAATCTGTATAGGGTGGTGCCAAACAGGGAAAGGAACTTCTTGGGGTTTTTTTTAGCCAATCCCGTTGAAAGGACTGTAACTTTTGGTTGCCAAATCAACCAACCGTCTCAAAAAGTTTAATATAAAATCAGCTAATTAATTTACTCGTATATTGTAAAGCGAATAAAAATTTTAGCCCTAAGGAAGACATGTGCAGTAAAAACAGCAAAGACTAAACAAACGATCAATAAGTTAAGTTTAGTTTCGGTTTATTACTAGAAACATCTGAATAATTTAGCCGATTTATTTTATGTAGGAAATACACAGAAATTACTCGATATGCGTCATTTATATGTGTAACATATTTTAATGTATGCAGCGCCTCTTGCATCGCTCCTTTAGTATTCATATCTGATTTTTATCTACGAAACTAATAGTTTCAAATGAAACATACGCATCAATCGGTCTGGCCAATTTTATGTTACATTGTCTGAAAGTCTTAATTTTGAAGTTGAGAACATTGGATTTTAATATTGAATTTACTTCTACATTGGTTTTATAATATGAAATACTGAGAAACCATATGTCCTGAGCTATACTTATCGTTTATTATCCTGAAATACATCACAAAACGAGAGAATTAGTTTCCGGAACACCCTAAATTTTTAAAACCAACATACTGAAAATAATTCTAATTATTTTTCTAGTTGTATTAATATATGTCTGATGTAAAGAAAGTGACATGAATAAAGAAACATGTTCAGGAACAAATAAAGGGAACTGATTTCACCAATTTCCGGACAGAAAATATTTTACTAAAAAGTATCTTGGGAAAAAAACTTGTGATTTCACCTTTCCAATTTTTTATTCTATTATTCCTCTAACTATTTGCAGTGAATTAACTTTTTATTCATTTATATGAATCTGAAGAGTTTATAGGTAATTAAGATAAACTTTTTATCAAAATGAAGTAATATATTTTCTAATTCTGAAACATTTTGTTACAAAAAGTGCTATAAATCTATTTAATTGGTTGGAATTTTTTTTTCAGCTTTAAAAAGTGTTTTACAAGTATTAACTTGCCTCTTTATTAGGTAAATAAATATTATTATACAGGACAATGTTTATTAGTTTTTTTAATGAAAATTTACTATCACATTTCCTAAGTTAGAATCATATTTCTTACTGAAATGGCCTTTATTTTGTAAGACTGTATTTTTGACCGGTACATATAAAGTATCAAAGTAATTAAATTGTTAAAAAATTTGGAATACTTCCTTATTCCAGTCTTCTTAATTAACATCAAATACTCATTTTATAAACTCATCTACTAAACTTTTTCTAATCGTATGGAAGAAAAAAAAATATTTCAAACTAACAAGGGTTGTGTTTGAAAAAGAAAAAAATTGCCTCTTTAATTGTAAGAACAAAAACTTATCCTGATCAACGAAATTCTTTCACATTTGAATTTCTTAATAACTATAAGTGAATGAGAGTGATTAAAATTTGGGGATTATGGCACAAGATTGAAGTATAACAATGCGCCCCAAGCCATGTGTAACTGTCATCAAGACGAAAGAAAAAGAAGGGGTAGACTGAAGGAGGGTTGCAAATACAGAAGAGTATAGCTAAGTATCCTAGGGGCAGGTCATATGTGTATATCGAAGACAGCAGTCCCCACGGGAAAGTAAAATATCCCTAGCGTTCTTCTGATCACTACGCCCTTGCTTGCCTAAAAAGAGGAAGCCCCAGAGGAGTATATATTGTAAGAAAATATATTATTCTATTTTTGGATTATATTTACATGGATCTGATATATAAAGGATAATTTGGAATTGGACCAGTATATATATATATATATAAATGAGCTCCTTACATTTGAATTGGGTATGGACGAACAGGATAGAATGGGAAAATAAATTATTTTTAAGAGAAGTTATTAAATTGAATTTAAATTATTACTAATTTTAATGTTGTACGTTTTAACAAATTATTTTCAGATTATAATCATCTTTCCTATCCACATTTTCATGCAAATAATTTTTTTTCTTTGGTTTACGAAGCATTTTATTTAAATATTCATAAGTTGTTTTTATGTTACAATATCTCGAATGTTTATTATTAGTAAATAATTAATTGAAATGTTAGTGAAGATCATTTCTATCAAGATGAATTTTTTTTTGAAACATTTGGATAATATTTGACATTCTATTACAAATTTTACTTTTCAAATAAAATTTTTTTTTTAAAAGTTTTCTACATTTTTCGAATATTTAATACATTCACAAAACTTACATATATTATAGACAAAATTATGAAAGGGATACTATGATTATTTAACTATTGCATACTAAAAGAAACAAACGAGTTCTTAAAATTACAATTCCTTTAAAATATATTTTTACAGTTTTTCAGCATTTTAAATCCCACATGCTAAAATTTAACATTATAAAAATTATTACAGCTACAAAATTATATATAGAAGAATAATTTTCATTCGCCAAAACTGCATCTTAATATTTATTTTTATTCGTCCTGAAAGCAAATAATGTCGACGGCTTCCAACTAATTAAAATCACAGTATTTATTTATATTACATTTGTGTGATTTATGAAGTTTCTGAGGCAGGTTTATTTATGTAATGAAGTATTTTTTAACATTTGCTCTCCGACAGCAGAGGTTATATATATAATTAATGTATAACAATGTATTGAAATTTTAATTGAAATAAGAACTCTCTGAAAAAAATGCACTATTTTCAACGAAATTTCTATTGTTATTTTGAAGTTTACATTCCCAAAACGCTGTCTTTCTCTAAGTACAGGAAATGACTAACTTAGATTGATTTTACGGAAATAAATAAAAAAAAAAAAATCTGGAAACAGAGAATAATCTAAATTAATTACTGCAGGGGAAAAAAACATTCTAGTAATGAAAAGTTGATTAAAAAATAGGTTAACCTTATTCTTGTATTTGCTACAGATTCAAGAAAAGAAAAAAAGTTCCTTATTATTGAGAAAAAAGTTAATGTCGTATTCAGAACCTCAATCCTTCATTACACCCGCTAAGATTAATCAAATGCACACATAACAAATGTATATTTTAGAAATGAATTCATTTTGTGTTTCGAGTTTATTACAATTAAGTTCTTTGAAGAAAATTATTTACGAATACTTAGTAGTGTTTAATGAAATGTTAAGCAACTTTTATTTCTTACTTTATTACTATTATTTTTCTATGATGTGTGCTATTAACTTTATTCAATGAAGATTCGTATTACATTTTAAGAATTTATTTTAAAGTCATATTTTGATGAAGTGGATTTTAAATTTTTAGCAAGGGTAGATTGGACTATTATAATTGACTGGGAAGTTATTTTTATTAATTCTAAAGAAAAAATACAACATTGGAAATATTCCAATCTGAATTAATTTGATACAAATAAGAACTGATTAAAAGGTACATAGGGAGAGAAATACTGCCCGAGACTAGAATGATTTCAAAAAAATTAGAATTTAATATCAACATAAAAAAAATATTATTGAAATAAACATAGCATTAGGAACCTGCGATGACACTTGCCTCCAACGTTACTCATATAAAGATGGAAAGACATTTACGGAGATACTGTTGGAGACAATGAATGCTTAAGCAATGAACCCAAAGCCTTGTCAACCATTTTTGCAGCTTGGTGAGAAACTTGACGACTTGGGTGACAAAAAAATGCTTCTAAAAAATTTCGGAATCTCGTCGAAATCTCATGTGGATGGTAAATTAAGAATTTTTCCAGAATTTTCCCTGCGACTTCGCAACTGGCCAGAGCGGCTATAAATACGGAGAGATGCGAAGCCGAAGGGAATTGAACGAGGATTTTGATCGAAAGCGTTCGGTATTGGCTGAATGAATTTTATGAGGAATCGATCTGTTCCGTAGACGAGCGAATCTATCGGGAAGCGGCCTGTATCTATCGGGGCCTGTCGGATTCTGCTTTGAAAGTGCGGAGTATTACTATGTTAGTAAGAGTAATGTGATTGCTTTTACACGCACTTCTTTCTGTCTGCGTCGTTAATCTGTGCAAGTGACACACATCCTATTTATGCTGTTAATCTTTCCGAGATTTTGTTCATCCTGCCTTAAATACTTGTGAATAAAACATCATTTACCATTATCACTCGTTTACACACACGCGACAAACGAGAAAGGATTTTTTTAGTAATAGAGACAAATCATAAGCAAGATTGATAGAAAGAAATGTAACTATACCTATGAAGATTCATATTTGTCCATTTCAGCAAAGCATACTTTACAGCTTTGTCGGGCCTTTCATAAAGGGAGTGAAAATCTAGTTTCAAGGATTATACACTTTGAGAAAATCTATTAGAGAAAGTGTTGTTTACAAGTTGATTTGATGTTTGTTTCCCACTCCTTTCTGGGCATAGAAGAACACGTTTAACATAGAACAGAGAACATAAAATGTGAGTCATCGAATTCAGCGGGAGAAAATTCTATTCAATAATATGTTTCATGTATTAGCCTAATCACTGAACATAAATATGATGTAGGTTCCTCTAAGAACATATATGGAAAGAACATAGAATTGACTAGTTATCTCTCTTCCACCAACCAAAGATTTATAGGTCTAGGAAGATATTATACTGGAAATCGAAAGACCCTCAAGCCTTTGTAAGAAGATCTGTTACTGTTTTGAAGTTTTTGCTAGAATTCTTGATGACATACTCTTATTTTTAGAGTTGCTGTTGTTCCAGATTTCATATTAAGGGGACTCGGTAACTTCAACCATTTTTTTTTATTAATGTATTTAAAATTTCTATTTTAGCAAGCTATGAAGTGTTTCTATTCAAGAAAATTATTTTATGTGAAAATTTAAATATATTGTTAACACAATTTTAAAAATTTAAATTTTTTTTTAAAAAAAAATGAAACCTTTCAACCCTACTCCTCCTTTATTTATTAACTTTTTAATATGAAATTTTTTTATAATATTCTCAAGGATATTTTAAACAAATTTAGGGATCGATTTTGTAATAACTTATTAAGTTTTTGAGAGAAAAAAATAAAATTTTGGTCGGCATGCTAAAATTCAGCAAAAACACAGATATCTCTTACATTATTAATTTTTTTTAAAAAAAAAGTATACTTTTCTTTGCAAAATGGATCCCTAATTTTGTTACATGTATTATATATAACACACAGGAAAAAATGGTAGTGATTGATTAATATTTGTGGGAGAAGTAGCTTTTTAAATACAATGATGTATCGAAAAAACACAAACTGAGAAAAATCCCTTTAAGGTTTATAATTCTAAAAAAATAAATTTATTCCTGGAAATTGAAAAACCCTCAAGCCTATGTCAGAAGATTTGTTACTGTTTTGACATTTTTGTCTGAATTTTTGATGATATAATCTTATTTTTAGAGTTGCTGTTGTTCCTGTTTTCATATTAATGAGCCATAAGTAGTAAAGAGCGTCCATATACAACTTATCTAGTTTTTCAAAGATAGATGACTATTTTGATAGATTTTCTATCCAAATATAAAGACGGAATCTTTATGGAACAAGTTTGGCACATATGGATGCAATGGAACAAGTTTGGATAGGTGAATTGTAACTCATTACCTACTTTTCAAATCATACATGGCCTAAAAATAGTGTTATTAGAGAAGAAGACTGATTACCTCAGGACTTCTTAATCTGAATAATTTCGATTATGAATTAACGTAATACGTCATGATCAATTAGTAATAGTGAATATTAAATACATCGTGACAGCTGTTGTACGAAGAAACCATGGCCCTCATTTATACATTTTTTCGATATTTCGGACATACAGACATTGACGAGACTTAAATATGAACATACATTTGTGCGATCATTATTACATACGTTTTTATATTTTTAAATACCTTTTATTAAATCAATAAATGTTCACATATAATTTCATTTACTAAGAAAGCTAAGAAACCAAAGGCGGCAATTATCTCTGAAATTGTTCTGTGTTTGATCTTTCATTATTTTGTACATTTTCATTCAATTTAACAAAAACTTTAAAATATTATTATTATAAACGTTTATGAAAATGGGTATGCTCTTTTACAGTTAAAAAGGAATGTAAGAATTATTTCATGTACAGAAAATCGCTTACAGCAATGGAATATGTATTTTTGGATATTTATCTACATTTGTCTAAAAATGCAGTTTGATTGCAGAGAACTATAGATATGTTGTAAATTATTTCCTGGTGTGTATTTATATCAAATAATTTTTGCATTTGCTTGTCCGTTTGGAGATTGCCATTATATGCTTATTTGATAGAGTACATCAAGAATTTTGCGAAAAAGTATTTAAATCATATATTTCAGAAATAAATAACTATATTTCATACATTCTTGGTAAAACGAATGAATATTCTTTTTTATTCAATTTACTTTTATTCTTCATTTAGAATTTCTTGAATTACTTTAAGTACAGAAACTAATATCAACTTGATAGTGTTAGTTTTATAGCGTATTTAGTTCTCTTTTAGTGTAGGAACTACTATTTACTTTATAGTGTTCTATTGTAATAAGATGAATTGAAAATAATTTTTTGATCAAATTGTAACACAATACAATTTCAAAAGGAAAGGTTTGAATATTTGTGACGATTAAGATTATCTGATTCTCAATGACTCATTTTAAGTTCGCTTTGAAATGTCTTTACAAATAAAGAATGAATTAACAAGACACTTTCACCGTAACAGATGTGCAAAAGTGACCTTTTTTGCTACTTGATATTGCCACGAACATGCTATGACACTTCTCTGTAGTGTTACCTACAAAAGGCAAAATAGACATTTTTAAAGATTTTGTCGGTCAGCCAAGGAAAACTTATGCTATTACTCCTCATTCTTAGTTTCGAATTTGGCGACCAATTTGGTGACTTGGAGAAAAATGTATTGACTTTGGGAACAATATGATTTTTCTCGAAATTGCAGATAACCTGGCGAAAACTCAATCAGGTGAGACTTTTCTTCAATTGTCCCTGTGACGTCACTCATGGTCAGAGAAGCTATAAATACGGAGATTCCTTAGTGGAATCCATCGGAAAAGCAATTGGAATTCGTTGGAAATTGGCCGAGTTAAGTTATTGGTAACGATCGAGCGAAAAGTGTCCTATGTCTGCTTGGGAATCTGTAGGGACTGCTAGAAACTTTCGACGTACGTGTGTAGTATTACTTTGAAGATTAGTAAGTAAACTGATAAGTGAAACGTTATTGAAAGCGTGGTGACTGTCATTGCAAGTAATTCTTTGTACCTGTGTCGCTAACATGTACCAGTGTGGTGTTTCTAAATTTTGCTGTTAATCTGTCTAAGTTTTGCTACCTGTGTTTGTCCTGTTCTTAATATTTGTGAATAAAGTGTCCTTTACTGTTATCCTCTAGTTGGACATATTTCACTCGTACATCCACACTCGAGACTGAGAGAATTTTTGTAACAATATCAATAAGAAGTCATCACAGAATGTTTAAGTTAAAATATGTTACAAAATGATCTAAATAGAAGAAAATGTGGTTATTTTCAAAGATGTTTGACGTAATTTGAAATCTTGAATGATATTTTAAAAATTCTGAAAAAATGTAATTACAGAAATTCCTAATCAATAACTTGAGTAAACAATGACGAAAAATATAGTCCTGTGATTCTTAGTAATATTTTTGTCGTGTTTTGTACGAAATACTAAGGGATCTTTTTCACCAACTCTGATATTGTAGATAATCGAGGAGGAAGGTAGTACAGGTAATCGCATTATTTACTGTTGGAAATCGCATCGTTTATTGTAGGTAATCGTATTATTTATTGTAGATAATTGCATGAAGTTATTTTAATTTAAAATTGTTTGTTTATTACTTCTCTACACTTGATGTATTCAAAATTCTAGTGTGTGTAATCTGTTAGGAATATGAACCATTAAAACCAGATAAGGACAATAAGTTAAACAAAATTTAGCTTAGTTGTAGCCTATGAATGGACTGCATAGATTAGTATTTTAATTTGTATAATATATTTGAAGGGTTCAATGTATAACTTGATAAATACAATGTCAAAGAAATTGCAAATGTGTTTACTTTACAATGTGATTGTTACCCAACATCATAATGCGAGTTAAATAAAATCTACATTATAGTCAGTCGCTTAGTTTCGTAAATTACTCTATCAAAATCAATTTACGAAATCATGAGATTTATACAAAGTATCTAATAGATATTTCTGTAGCACTTTTTATCTTTTATGTCATGATAACATGGATTGTTTCGATATATTACAAATAAGCATTAAACTAATTAGCTAATCTTTGTTTTGGAACACCTTTTTTTTTATACTAAAGACGTATACAAAAGTTTTATCTAGAGAAAAAAAAATCTTTAGTTTATTTGTTTCTTATATTTGAATTACCGATACTTTTTGTGCTAATTTTCTTGAAAAAATGCTTTAAAAGACTTTCAGTCAAATCAATTTAGATTTCATTAACATTACAAAAATTAATTTAATTGACTTCCAAAACAAAATGCATACTAAAACCGTCGAACGTCATTGTTCCTTTTTAATTAACCGTAGGCATTATTTGTGAGCCCAGCGTCACATTTTCCCGCGCTTTTCCCACTTTCTTAAAAAGCGCACTTAACGAGCTGCATTGTTTTTGCTAAGTAAAAAGTGAGGAAATGCGATTTTTTTTTATGTTCAGTCTTTTAATTAAATCTTGCTGCTGAAAAGAACAATCAAACACCCTTTCAAGAATAATACATTCCTTTTCTTTGTGACAGTAAGAAAGCCCAAATTTCAAATAACAAGAATTCATTCTTTTCCAATAACATGTAATGAGGAAAACTACTTATGTTGACAATGATGTCTGTTGTCGTAGTTTCATAAGAAGTTGAAGAATTATCGCTACTTTTTTTTTATTGAAACAACATAGTAAATTAATTAGTTTAAGTGACAGTAGTTTTGAAAGAATTCTGAAAATTAATCGGCTAACAAGAATGATTATTTTTGAAATGCAATTATTCTTTCGGAAATGGAATCGTAAAATGACGAGCTAATTTGTTTCTCGAACAAAGTTGCTTTATTGTGCTTTTTATTTCGTTTTCATCACTGACTTCCTTTCTGTTTCCCTTCTTAAAAGTACGATTGTGAAATAATTTTCAAGAACTTTTGGAAAATATCTCGTTATTTTTGATAATTTCAGAAACTTTTAAGTGTCAAGAATTCTGATATTAAAAATTAGATTGATATTTAATGAAATGACAATATTCATGAAAGAATATGAACAAAAATACATTCTAAAATTTGAAATTAATTAGTTTTGTTCATTACTGTAATTTACCTAATTATGTTCAAGAAGATTTTTTTTAATAAAAATGAGTAATAATTAGAACTAAATGCAAAATAGCTCTCAATAGAATTGAAAACAGAACAGAAAATACATTATTAAAATAGAACAGAAAATACATTATTAAAATAGAACAGAAAATACATTAATTTATACTAGAATAATTTTTATCAAAACCTAATATGTTTTATAAACTGTGAATGATTAGAATGAAGTAAATACATATGATTGTAATCGGATAGATAAAATAATTATAATTATAGGATCACAGTTTTTAAGTTTTAATTTTAATTTAAATTGAAGTTATAAACAGGAGAATTTTATCATTGTTTTTTTTTCTGAAACACAGCTTTTAAAATGAATTGCTTGCTTAAATTTCTGTAAAAACCATTATTTTATTTGTAGATTACACAATTAAAAGCAAGAATAAATAGATGTATTTCTGAAAATAGAGTATTTTTTTAGCATTAAATTTTCTGAGGCATTTAAGTAATTTCTTAACAAATATTTGAACTGATTTAATGTATAAAACCATTTTGGAAACTTAGCTTATGTCAAATTGTATTAACTGCATCTTAATGTCTTATTTTAAAAACTGTAAATAATGTGAAATATCACAACACATAGGTTAAAAAAATTTTAACATCTTTGAAATTGATTTGTTTGTATAATTAAGAATAAAGCTATGTTATTAATAGTTTTTTTAAGAACATTTCTTAAATAATAAAAAAGTTATTGCTTATATGTTCAAGCATTTTGATAAAAGTTTCAAAGAATCCATTATCTTTGAAATAAAAAATCTATTAATTGCCATCAGTTATTTTTCAAAAAATAATACGTAATATAAAACGTGACATTTTCATAATATAATACGTGAATTAAACAAAAGTATATCTTAATTGATCCATTATACTTTCAAAAGACCGAGATTAAAGTTTTTTCAGAATATATTACTGTTTGTGTGACTTCTCAATCTTCCTTCCTTTTCATTCTCCTTTTGTAAAATATAAGAAAGAAAATATAGCTTTATAAATAATGCAAATAATTTTATTTGTTTTAACGATCAATTCACTTATTGACATGCATCAATGGCAGAAGATATATTTAGGAAACAATACTTAATATTTTACTTATCACGGAAATATTCATTTAAGTATATTCATTCATATGTTAGTTATTTGTCTAATATTCTTTATTAAAAAAAAAAAAAAAAAAAAAAAACTTGTGGCTTTCAGAGTTTAAGAAAATGTTCTCATTTGTAAATTGTTTCAATACACTAGTTTTGTATATTAAAACTGCTTTATATGTTTTAAAGAAACAATCAAGCATGTGAAGAATATACTTTTTAATTGAAAGTTATATTTTTAAAATTAATCAATGTTATTTATATTCCTAACAAATAGGGAAAAAAACTCTAAAGTACAATAGTTTCAAGATTTATGCATATTATATATATATATATATATATATATATATAGTGATATTAATGTATCTTCTTTAAAATATCGTTACAAGTAATTCAAACTTTAAATCTACTTTAAACTACGAAAACTTAAAATTTTTATCTACGACAAATTTTCTGGTTTCATTTCAAGAGAAACTCGTTCTTTTTAAGTTATTTACAAAATTTTAAAAAAAATATTACTGTTTAAAATTTTATTTATACTTTGTAATTTAACAGATGAATATTATTTCATGTTTTTTATTCACAACATTTCAAATGAAAGTTATACAACCATAACTCTAATTGCTGTTAAAGGGTTTCCTTAATTAAAAAAAAATTTCAACAGTTTTCCTAATACAATTTTAATGAAATTACTACAAAATACCAACATCTATCTAATTATTTAATCCATTTTGATGGTACTGCTGATAAGAATATAAATATATTAATATGACTTGTAATGCTAAAAGTATGACTCATTTTTTGATTTGATATTTGCAAAAATTTGATTAATAAATTATGTTTTATAGCTTTAAATTATTTTTATATACGGACAAAATGAATTATTTGCTTTACCATCTCAGGAATTGATGCCAAGGACTATATTTAAAGAATTCAAACATGAATAACATTCTATAATATTACTCTTTCTTTTCCAATCAATATTCTTAGTCAAAAAGTCTCCTTAATTGTAGAGTAGAATTTATAGCAATCAATAAAGTTTTTAAATATCAAATAATGCTTGCTACATTAAAAATAAAAAAAAATCGAATAATTTTTAAAAATTCCAAACAATAAATAGAACGAGTACGATGACTATGCACTTTATTTATGAAAAAAAAATTGTGGAATAAGAACGACGACTTTAGGATATTAAGAAACATAATATTAAGCTCAGAAATATTTTAGTAATTAGATGCATGTTGAAAACAATAGTACTGTATTTTATAAATAAATCTAATTTTTTTTTCGTATCTGAAAGTCAAAAGGATCTGAGTTCCAGAGTGAAAAGATTTTATTTAAATAGGCTCAATACAAACTTTAAACGTTTATATTTAGAAATATATAATGAAGAAAACAGAAATTAAAATTTATCTGTTTGGTGTTTTGTTTTTTATTGAATAAATATAATACGTTCGTGCTGCTAAGAAATACGTTCATGCAATACAAATTTGAAAATACCAAATTTAATTTTATTATCCATCTTTGAGATTTTAAATAATCTATTCAAAAATATCTCTTTTTTGCTTTAAATGGAAACATGAATAAAGAAATGACTATTATAAATTAAAAGTGATGATTATTTGAAGAAAGTTTCGATTTTGTATACATAAAAGCATTAACGGTCATGTTGATAAAAAAAGAGCAATACATTTTTGCAAAATATTCTTAAAAAATGTGATGTAGCAGGTATATTTGCATCTGGAATACAATTGTATTTTTTCCATGTTTTTAAAAAATAATTGTAAAATAAAAAGAATTGTTATAACTTCGCTTTTTCTTTTTACGAAAATATATGAAAAAATTAATTGTAAATATCTTTAAAATGATACCGTATTGATTAAAATAAAATATGTCTAGAGCTTATATTTTTTAAAATCACTATGCAAATGAATGTATATTTGAAACATACATTTGGGACAATTAGTCATATATATAAAAAAAATTATAGTTAATTTGTATTTAAAATCTTTTTGTTAAGATTTACTATACGAAATTGTGTGTAGTGTGTGGAGATATCTGTGGAATTTTTAAGAAAATAAAGGAATGTCTATTCAAAAACAAACTAAGAAAAGTTTTGTTTGATACAAGTATAAGTTTTGAAATAACAAAATTTTACTAATTGATTAGTTATAGGTATTTAAATGACGTGACAAAAGTTTCATCACAATTAAACTAGTGCTACTACTTTTTGGAGTGGTTTTAGATCGTTGGTTTAATTTCAACAAATCCTTTCCAACTGTTTCAATCTTTCAGACATATTATAATATGAGTGCTTAATTTATATTAAAATAATTACAATGTATGGATTACATTTTTCATGCAAATATATTTTGTAGTATTAATGCATTTAAATATATTAATGAGACTATATCTGCATTAGGAAAAAACCTGGTAAAGAATCTATTTACTTTATACATGAAATCGACATAAATATTAGATAGCCAACTATCTAACAGATTTATAAAACAGTTGCATATGAAATCAAATTGCTATATTTGTTATTATTTCGTAATCTTTGATAATATAAACATTATTTTTAATTGTAGGCATGGGAATATACCAATTCTACGATATAATATAATATATTTTGATTTTTAAACAGATGATTTGGTAAAATTATATATACAACACTTTATATATTGCAGTAGAATATTTATATACATTAAATGATTATAATAAGATTAGAAGTTTTATTATTTTAAGAAATACATCTCTAGATCTTTTTTAAGAATATGTGAATACATCCCTTGTAAATAATAATTGGTTAATTAAGAATAGTCGAAACATTCTATGATAACTTTATTAGATTGTAATATTTTGAAGTGTATCAGATTTATATATATATATATATATATATATATATATATATATATAAATTATCATTTAAAAGATGCTTTGTAAATAATTACGTATAATATCTTAATTCATAAAAAAAATTGTACTTTAAATATATAATGATTTGTGATGTTAAAGTTTAATTTTTGGGAAGTGATTTAAAATAGATTTAGTAGTTTCTATGTGCTTTTTACTGCGAGTAATATGCTTGAGGACTGATTTCTTCAATGTCATGTTTCTATGAGTAATAGAAGTTGTTTCACGTTAGATGGCTGCTCACCTAGAAATAACACATGGATCAATAAGTTCCGAGACTAACCCAGAGATGGCGCTCGTAGTAAACCAGTAACCCTTTCTGTATATGGCCAACCATTGCTTGAACGTGTCAACATCGATCGAAATGAGAAACGGCTGAGTTATCGAGGTTGGAGTAAAAGTCGTTTTGTAGTTTGTTTAAAATGGAAAAACCGAGTTTCGGTGTTCTGATAAACATTGTTTTATCAAAACACCGTGCAAGGAACAATGGATTGAAAAATATTACCCGGACTCTCTTGTCCATCAAAAGCAACGATTTGTCGGTGGTTTGCCGAGTTTAAACGTGGTCGCGGCCTCCGACAAAATGACGCGGAACGCTCGGGTAGACCTTGTGGAAGCCAGTTAAGAACAGAAAATGTGAGCGAAGTGACAAAAAATTATAATGAAAGATCAAAGTGAAGCTATCCTTCATGAAAATTGATATTGAAAAAGGTTTTTTCCAAGTGGTGCCGCGATTTGCTTTCTTGATGGAACAAAACAGCAACGAGTCGATGATTCAGAAAGCTGCGACCGCTATTTACTCGCAACAAAAGATTTCTGCGTTAAGCGTGACCATGGACGAACATGGATACATCACTACACCCAGAGTCGAAGCGGTAGTAGCAATAGCTGGCGAAAGCCGTCCAGCGTCTCGTCCGAAAACGCAGCAGTCAGCTGGCAAAGTCATGGCGTCAGTTTTTTGGGATACGCATGGCGTGATTTTCATTGACTATCTCGAAAAAGGTAAATCGATCAACAGTGATTATTATATTGACTTGCTGGTGCGTTTGAAGGCGGAAATCGCAAAAAAAACGACCGCACAGTCTCGGTACTTATTGATCCATGTGTTATGTATTTGACGTAGAGTATACAAGAGTTAGGTACCTTTTCATATATTCTTCATCTTAAATTAATAATGGCTCAAATATGAAAACCACCACCATTAATGTTCACATAGTCTTAAATTGATACTAATTCCAACAATACACACGTTCAAAATAAATTTCAAAATAAAATTTAGTGTTTGTTTTCTTATAGCTCGTATTTAATAGTGATTTGGTTCACTTTGTAATGTATTACAGAAAACAATTTAATTTCCATAAAAAGTGATATTTCTTAAATTGAAAATGAAAAATTACAATTATATGTCTGAATCCTAAATTTTTTTCTTCATGTCTTACATTTTCTTCATTATGCGATGAAATTATTCTTTTTCATTTAGAAGATAAATTAAAATAATAAAATGCAGAATGTAAAATAAATAATTTTATGTATGAGTTTAATGAAAAATTTGTTTCTTGCAAAAGAAACTGATGTAATAAGTGAGTACTCAAATTATTCTTGAGAGATTCTTTTAGTTCATATCGTACTTTTCCTCATTTGCAAATTATTAGGACAAACTTCACAGTGACCCGTTTTGAAATGGAAGATAATGACATTGAACATTATTTATTCCACACCACAGGGATTAACTTTTCATTATTTCCCAAAACGAATATAACGATAATTTATTACATAGTCTTATTTTTACTCTAAAGCTTCATTTCATTCATGGCAGGCATTAAGTTTTCTTACAATGAATTGTTCATTATTTATTAAGATACGTTTAAATGCTTTATTTTGGTAGGGTGAAAAAAATAAGAATTACATTTTTGATTAGATTGTGACTCAATTAGTGTCTTATTGATGTATTTTTTCATTTTAAGTTCCGAAATAAGTAATAAAAAATTGCAACGAAACAATTCAATTCTAGATGGCTTCATTGAAGGGGAGTAAATCTCTTTTTTTTTTATTCTTATGAACATTAATGTGACTGAGGACTTATCGTTGAACTCATCCGAGTCATCAATGTATAAAAATAAATAAGTATTTTTAAAAAATATCACTTTAAATTATTTTCTGCTAATAAAAATTAATTATTTTTAGAACAGAGTGGAAAAAAGATAAATTTTAAGAAATTTCTCAATGACATAAAAAAATTAATTGTGTTTGGAAATAATTGTAATTTTTCTCAAAGTTTTCTATTAAAAATATGCAGAAATATAAAACAGAGTTATAATTTTTAAATATTGTTATTCGTGTTATAATTCATTGTTCTAAATAGAATTTTAGCATTTCATTGATGCATATATTAGATAGTTTTGAACACTGAGCGTATTATTCAAATGCACGTTTAGAGTATTAATTGATCATTTGTGCAGTAAGGTTATTTATTTATTATTATTGTGATTTATTTTTATTCATTTACTTTTTTTTTAATCTAGTTTATCCAATATTGTTGAAATAGTTCATGCTAACACTTCAGGCGTAACAAATAGTGTAATGTCAGCAAAATGGGGTTAATATCGTTGCAATAATCAACAATTCTCATTTTGTTTTATTTTTGTAAAATGTATAATGATAGTGATTTTACTATCATTACATGATGGTGTTCCTTACAAGGGGAAAGTTGCTTCATTATCATGCGTTTTGAAGATTATACATAACATACAAGCACACACACTCTCTCTCTCTCTCACACACACACACACATACATATATATATATATATATATATATATATATATATATAACACATGGATCAATAAGTTCCGAGACTAACCCAGAGATGGCGCTTGTAGTAAACCAGTAACCAGATCTTTCTAGAGTACTAACCTTTGCTCGAAACGCGTCAAAATTTTAAGTTGATTGGACCAGAAACAGCTGAGTTATCGAGGTTGGAGTAAAGTCGTTTTGTAGTTTGTTTCAAAAATGGAAAAAACCGAGTTTCGTGTTCTGATAAAACATTGTTTTT
>BMAW01127381.1:0-15701 GCA_019974015.1 Nephila pilipes | reverse complement strand
AGAAATTAGAGTAAGACGTAAGAATAGCCCAGAATGTAGATCAATTGTAAAATGATATACACATTTTGTATACCTGACTCGGATTCCGTGGTTAGAAGTCTACTTGAATCAGATTCAGTTTTTAAAATTCATCGGTTTAAAGATCTCACGATAAGTAGATAGCTTCATTATAAAATTTAGTTGATATCAGAATTAAATAAACTGCTCCACCTATATTTAATTAATTTTGACATATGTTTACTCAAGGAATGAATAAAAGGGTTAAACATTTTGAATGAACATTATCGAGTAATTGTATCTCTTACTCACAATTGAGATAATATGTTATAAGGTTATGTATATAATTTATCTCGCACTAAAAGTTCGATGGGAAGATTTGAGTGACAAAAAAAAAAAAAAAGAGTAATCTTAAATGAATAATTTATAAACCATATAGATAAAGAACTCAAGACATAGAATTAGCTGAAATATTTTTTTTTATTTTGTTGACGTTCTTGAACAATTCAGTTAGCTAAATGCAATTTAAATTATTCGAGAGGAAAAAAAATATTGAAAAATTAATTTGATAACAAAAAGATCTGGTTAAAAAAAATGAGATCTGCGTAGTTGTTTGATTAGGAATGATGAATGGTCGACTTCAGGAATTTCATCGGAAACTGTGTTGGTTATTTTCTTCTGGAGAAGTGTCGCTGTTAGACGCTTCATAAACTTGAGGTAAAACAATGAAAATTGGCCTATTTCTAGTAGAGGTACCAAGATTAGGAATACTTGGTATATTTGATCCTGTGTTCGACCCAGAATGCAAGATATCTGAAACAGGCTGCTCCGTCATCATGTGCTAAAATTAAAAGCAAATAATAGATTTTAAAGTTTTGAGTTATAATTATGTGACATCGTGATAATTTGTTTATAAAAGGGACTTTCTTCATAACATTTACGTAACTTTTTACTTAACAACAAGTTGTTTTTTTTTTCTTTTAGATAACTTAAATACGTAAATTAGTAAATTCAGTATTCAGTATTTATTCTCAAGACAAGTAAAATTTTTAAGTATTTTTGGTGATATTTAAAGCAAAAAAACTCTCTCTATATTTTTTTTATTTATGAAAAAAAATCACATTTTCCGATTCAAATAATGATGTAAATTATGTTAAGGAAATTAATGTTATTAGAATTATATTTCATTTTCTTTTCAAAGGGCATTGAAAAAATATCATGACCTGAACTTATTTTTAAGATACCGAACAAAGATTTTTATGGTGTGTAACAATACTTTCAAGAAAGTTCAATAAAAACAGCTGTAAATTATGAAGTTTTTAACTAATATTAATTAATTAAAATAATTATGTGGTTTCATGCACAAACGAGGTGATATAGTAACATTTTAATCATAACTAAGAAATACCGAGTAATATAAACGAAATTATTTCTGCATATTAATTAAGCCTTATATACATAATATTGTAAATCACATATAGTAATATTGACTAGTTTAGGTTAAAGAAAACGTAGATCGAAGTAGCCTGTAATATGAAGAAGACAAAGTTCAATCTGTTGAGTTCTGCAATATCGACCTTCCAAAGGTCATGAAACGCTGAAAGAAATATGTAACTCTGGCAGGTAACGAATGTCGAGAAATCTTAAGATTAAAAAGTATATAAAGTTTCAATCTTGATTATTTTTAGTAATAATTAAAACTTAACGATGTTTTGGAATAATAAATAATAAAAACTTTGCGATACCGCGTGCTAATTGAATCCACTGCTTCCTAAAACCAAACAAATCAACATTAATAGCTCTGATTTTTAATTCATAGGATAAGTACAACACATTTGTTTATTCTTATCCGTTAATGTACAGAAAGGCTTTTATATTCAGATATTTAAGGTATTTCTTAGGTTTTAACTTTACTATACCTCTCGTAATGTTCATGAAATTCTGTGGATTAACATCGCGCTTTATGATTCCAAAAAATTACAATTATGTTTTCTTATATTTATATCAGGTAAGTAGAATTCATGTACTGCTCCTAATTTTAAATTGGACTTGCGAATTTTTAGGTTTTTTTTATAATTTACTAAAGAGAAAAATTGTATTTAATAACCTCTGCCATTTGACTTTCTGTAAGAGTTCCTGAAGTAGAGGAAAACTGATTTTCAATCTCTCTTAGTCGATCACTCCCTACATGTTCTCCATCAGCGCAATATGAGATCAGAGTTGATAACGTACACTGCTTGCGACAACATTCATCAACGATACCAGATTGAAGGACTAAGGAAAGACCAGTATCTTCTGCTGGTTGTTGTATTGCAGAGATTTGATTTTCGGTGGATCCTAGAATTAAGTAAAAAAATACATAAAGATAAAATTTCTAAATTTTTAATAAAATGACACGATCAATAATATTATTTTATAGTTCTGCATTAAATTTTGAAACTCTATTCGATTTTCCATGTATCCATTTAATGAAAAGAAAGGGGGGAAAACCTAATAACAAAAGGATTGAACTTTAAAACTAATAACAATTTTGACATTTCTCTGAGATTTTTAATCACTATTATACTTATATAAATAATAGATGCCGATCTATATATTTGAGTACACATAATACTTGGAAAGAAAGGAAAATTAAACTTAATTAAATAAACATTTTTTATGATTAAATTAATTAAAGAATGCTATAAATTTTATTCATATTATTATTGCAAACGATCCCTGTCCTCAAAAATAAAAGCCTGACATCTTTTCATTTCGCATTGTTTCCATTGAGCCTTTTCCCTTACTACGGAAATTTAAATTAAAATAAAACATTTAACTTTAAACTTCTTCAAAATAAATTAAACTATTTTCTATCACAAATAATTTTTAGGCATATTTGATGTATTTTTTTTACTGATGCTGTTAGAAAGAAAGTTCTCAAACTCTTAGATCTTAAAAATTACTGTTTACTAATAAGCTTGCTTCCTACATATATAACTATTTTCTTTTCGACAAGTTGTTTCAGAAAAAAAGTTTAAATTATCTATAAAACTGTTTAAAGGATTATTTTTTCCTGATGGAAACTTAACCAATTGCGGCTAAAATGATATTAATATAAATCATGAAAAATTATTGGAAATGTTGCAAATTGCTGCAATATTTGCTTCAAATGTGTAAGTATATTTAGATATATATGAAAAAATGTTTGTATTTCTGAAATCAAGAATAATTTTTGAATTTCATGAATAAATCATACAAAACAAAATTACAAATTTAAAAATAATGACTAGAGATAAATTACAATTAAATAAGCACCTTTTTCTTACAGAATGTTTGCACCTGAAATAATAATTCAGCCGTCAAATGTGTTGAATTACATTATCAATGTACTTAGTTGTTTTCCTGAAAATGTTTATGAATTTGAAGACACTCTACATAATACGAATTGAAAAGATAATATATAAATCCAAAAAGGTAGAAGAAGTTTCCGAGTTTTTGCATCATGAATAAGTAAAAGTGTTATTCCTTATTATTTGATAATAATTAAGAATAAGGCAATGTTTTTGGCATTTCATCTAAGAATGTTTCTTCATTTCAGGAAATTTAATAAAGTTTCGAAGTCAAATTTTTTCTGAGGAGAAAAGAGTTGACAAAATGAAAATTTAATTTTTAAATTTGACGGATGAATATATTAAGATGAAAAAAAAAAATTAAAATGTACAGAAAAATAGTGTGTTAAAAAAGGGGAAATAATTGATAAGGCAAGCAAATTTTAACAAAGAAAAATGTGTTCTCTTTACCTGATCTTTTACTTTCAGGTGAATGAAACCCTCCGTAATGCTTGCACATGTAATGAAGAAAATCGGCCAAGCGTTTACCACAAGCACGTACTCCTTGCACTGAGTCAACTTGAAGCACAGAAATGAGAATGAAACTCGTCATTAGAATCCTGAAACAACTTAAAATCATGTTTCCGATTGTTTTTACAGAGGTGAATCTCTACGGTTTTTGAAATAGGAATTCTTTAACTGAAACAAACCGAGTAACTCAGTATTTATATAAGACGAATAGTTATGGATTTAGTTTTACTTTCCCACCTACGCTCTATACTGTTCAGCGAATCATTATAATGAATTAGTTAATATATTGATAAAAATAGAAAACTAGTTTTCCCGTTTCTTGTCTGGTCCATTTGAAAAGCCATATTCCCGAAAATAAATAAATAAAATAAAAAATAAAGTTAATATCTTGAGAAATTTCTTAGTAATCATGTAAGTACTTGCGCAATTATTACTACTATAAAACGATTATTAAACACTTAGAAAGAAACAACGCTTTTATTGAAAGAAAAATTAAATATAGAGAATTTAATAATAGAATAACTAATATCTTTAAATATATTATTTTTATGTAAATTAAATTAAATATCACACCTATTTTGACATCTAAATTTCATAAAGACCCAATTAAATTTAGAGACATGATGAATTGATATAAAACTTATATTACAATAGCAGGTAAAGTTTGGAATCATTGTAACGATGAACTAATAAGACTGCCATAGTTAAAAACATTAAAAATATAATTTTAAAAATCTGCTCATACCATAATTATGACTTTTAAGACATTTTTAATTCTATCCATAATGAAGGTGTTATAAATGTTTGTGTTCTTCATTTATTTATATTTAATCAAAATATTATGAATAATGCTATATGTTTTCAAAAATTTATTTTCTTAGTTAATCTTGTTCTTAAAGAAAATTAAATTAAATTTAATGAAAAAAATATAAGCAAATGAGAGGCATACCACAGGGAGACCATTTAGCAATAGTTTTGCTAATATATATTTTCATTATTATGAGTAAGATTCTGTATATACAAATAATTGTATTATTTATATAGATATATTAACGACTAAATCATCAAAATTATAATAATACATTTTTTTCTGCAGATGGATCAAACTTTCCATTTATCCCACTTGTCTAAGTTTAGTTCAAACAAATAACAAGAGTAATTAAATGGGATATTTAGATATAAAATTGGAAATTAAATATACATACATATATAATTAAGCTCGCAGAAATTCTTTTTATAAAAGAAATTCATTTAAATTTCAAAATATCAAATTACCATTCTGGAATGGTAATATTCATATATCCATCTATGAAATGCAATTTTAATTATGTACAACGTAATAATAATAAATTAGTTTCACAAATTTCATGCAAAAATATTAATCTTTATTTTTTTTTATAATTGCAAAATATATAAATATCCAATTTAATTTTTTAAAAAAAAAATTCACAGCTTTAAAAATGTATTAATGGTTAATTTTTGGTTATTTTTCTTTTAATTACGCTATAAACTTTATTAATGGTTCAGTTTCAAAATAAGTTAGATTTTGATTTAAAAAAATACTTTTTTACTAGTTTTTTTTATATTACAATCAATAGATGACGCTCGTAGATATAGATTTACTTTTTCTTTACTTTTAAATATGAAATTAATTTTTTAAATTAAAAAAAATTAGAATTTCTAATAATTTCAAGGCCTCGTATTATATTAAACTCTGTTACAATATATTATGATGAATGACTTTCAGGAGCCACTTTATGGTATTTTAATATGAACTTAGAGTATGTCTTCTTAGTAATTTGTAGAAATATTATTTTTATATTTGTGATTTATACGAGTATTTCTTGGATATTTTTTAAATAATGAATAGTTATAAAGTGAAGGATGTTTAAGATAGTTATATTAGCGATGCGATATTATTTAATTAGTATAATTCTTTTCGTTTGTAATTTCTTTTATTTGTTTTAATCTTTATTAGATTTATTCAGTATTAAAAAATTCGTTTTAAAGTAATTTACTGATCCATAGTTAGGAATTATAAAATATGCTTAACCTTGTTAACTATTTCTGTCCAAAGCCAAAAAAAGTATTTTAAACAAAAAGGAAAATTTATATATTTTATATATATATGTGTGTGTGTGTAAGTGTAATATCAAAAATAAAAATTTATTTTTCTTGAAATGTTTAATTGTATTTATTTATTAAATTCTAAGAAAAATGGTATTTATATATGTGGGGCGAACATCTTGTCATATAACCATTAGATTCTGTCAACAGAGAATTGGTACAAAGCACAATGATTGTTTAGTCCTGTAAAATTGTCATAAAATTTACAAAATTCATTTATATATATATAAATTTGAAATAAATAAGATTTCGATCATCAAAATTGTACCTACGTCAATATAAAAAAAAGATTCCGATGGGAAAACTATTTTATATAGTTTTAAAACACCGTTGATCCTAATGATTTGAATGTATTTTACTACAATAGAAATATTATACAAATTATAAAGTCGAAAGGAAATTTGTAATTTGTTGATAATAATAATAAATTTGTTGAAAAATATTAAATAATTGTAAAAATAAAAAAGTAAAGTATTAAAATAAAAAGTATAGTGTAAGATATGTAATAGAAGAGGTTTAAATAAAATTAAAATTATAAAAAAATGTTTGTGAATTAAGTAATGATCTTGAAAATAATTATAATGATAAAAATATTAATTACTTCATTTTTGTTTAAGGAAAAAATAAATTGGTGTTGTTAAAAAATTCCTATGTATTGATAAGAATACAGATAGTCAGTGTGTGTGTTTTTACTTATTATTGAGTATATAACTATCTGATATATAAGTATAATATCAAAAATAATAAAATGAAATTAATAGTATAGAATATTGTCTTTTAAGTTTTAGGAATGATTCTTTTGATAATATAAATTTTAATGATATTTTTATAAACGTAAGAAATTACTACTAATTGAAATATTACATTAAAATACTTTTGAATATAAAAAAAGTGAAAATATGTTTTTAATTAAAATAAGATTAAATATATGAAGAAAGAAATAAAATTTAACTGTACTGAATATGAAGATGTTTTTGATAAAAAAATATTAAATATGACATTGCTGAACAGTAAAGGATACTATTTTGGCAGATATAAAGAATATAGGTTTACGTTTTAGGATTATATCAAATAGTATCTATTTCACGAAAAGAACTCTTTAGGAGGTCAATGATTCTATTAATCGTATTGCTGTTAAATATAGTTTCCCATTTGTAGCAATTAATAAGTAAGAATACCATATTTATAAAGGTATTAATGATAAAAATTTCAAAGTTATAGATGGGATTAAAATACAAGATATTAAAGAACAAATTTTAGAATTACAAAAAGGCTTTATTACTAGTTATGTGGAAAAGTACCAAATGATTATGCTATTATTTGTAATTATTATTATAATTTAATTATTAATAAACATATAGAAGAGAATATAATGCTTATTTAGAAAATAATTTTTGTGACAGTTAAATTAATAATAGAATTACTGCTCTGAAAAGGTTTACAATTAATCTAAAATTAAATTTCTTTAGAACTTTATTACTCCAAAATTTCATAAGAACCTTATTAAATTTAGAATAGTCATTAATGATTACAATACTTTTATTATAAATGTAGGTAAAGTATTATAAAATGTATTACGAGATACTATTAATAAATATAATAAAATAGCTATCATCCGAAAAGAATACTACAGTCGACTTTAATAATTTATCGTTTGCTCTTATTTTAATACTTAATTTAATGATTGATTTTTCTGGCAAATTCGTCTGTTTTTTATCTTTTTGTTGTTAACATGTGCATTGCTTTTCCCCCTAGAGAATGTTTTGCTTGTATAAATAAAAAATGCATTAAAATTTGGAAAAGGAATTTTTTTCTTGATAGTAATTGTTTCTGCGGAGTCTGAGTCTCGGAAATACGCTTAATTTACGCTACGTTATTTATTTTATTACTATATATCATCTTATAATACTTATTTTGTTTTTTTACTATATTATTTAGTTTATCACTAATTAAATGTTTTATAATATTTTTCCATTTTTTTAGAGTTAATACAGTATTATTGTAACTCCCGTAATTATTAAAAATATTTTAATATATATTTTTGCTTCTTAGATATTTTTTCATAATTCTATTAGATAGTTTGTTATTTTCAGATACTTTGTATACATAAAAAAACTCTGCTTAATATGCAAAGATATTGATGAATGTATAAGTGTAAGTAAAATTAATCGTGGTTTCTAAAATGGTTTTGTGACAATTTTTTTAATAATTTTTAGCAATTGGCTTAATGTTATGCATTGTTTTCTTATGTGTATTTTGGAAAATTGATTTGTTAAATTTCTAATTTTTGTTTCAGACGATTTATAAACATTTATGTTATGACTAACCATAATTCAGTGTTGTTATAGAAAATCATTATTTTCATAGATTAATACTTTGAACAGAATACGATTTCTTAATAGAATTAAATAGTGTAGCATATGTTAAGTTGCGTATTTTTTTTTAAAAAAAAAGGGGGGGGGATATAGTATATTGTCCAAATATACCTACAAGCGATTTCCTTAACATCCTAAAAACTCTTGCTTTTTCTAGTTCTATTTCAAATTTTAAAGTTTAACAAAAAAAATTATTTTTCAAGTCAATGCGTTCTTACATTTAAATTCTAATGTTAATGAAATAATATTAGATATTTCATACTTTTCAAAGGTGCAAATAGAGCACAGGAATAAAATTTCATTGGTGTTTTGACAATTACTACCAGGCTATTCGGTGTTTATTTATTATCATAAATATTCAGTAACTGAACAAATTTATTACACTTGTTCAGCTTGGCTTTTTTTCTGTTCCATTAAAGACATATGAAAATTCTTAAATTACCTACAGAGAATTAAACCAAGCGATTCCACATAAATAGCATTACAATTCATTAAATGTTGCAAAAAAAGTAAATTATAATCTAATGGCAAATGTTTTTCTTAAAAAAAGTATTGTTTGCTTCCTAATTGAATGTTCATTTTCATTTCAAATATTGAACTCTAGTGATAATAACCTCGACTTTCTTTTCAGAATAAAGTTTTCTGGATTTCTACATAAATATATCATTTGCATATTTACTTATCGTAATATTCACCAATTTTCCTAACATAGAATTATACAACGCATTTCGTTTTTGAATTTTATTAAAATTATGATTTCATATTTTGCAACTTTGGAGGAATTTTACATACTTTAATTTTATTTTCCTTTTCACGTTCTCTCTTCCCAACATTTTAAGTTTTGTTACTGTGCACAGGAGAAATATTAAGATTTTCAATAACTTCAAGCAAACTAAAACAGTTTTATTTCTTGAAGACATTTTACAATAAAGTTTTCATGAAGGATTTGAAAAACTTTAATTTGCTCTACCAAGTGAGTTTATAAATAAAATTTTGTATTCATTGCCTCCTTAAGACTATGGGAAGTTATTTAGAATTAACGACAAAAGATCGAAATTTCAACCAATTAACTTTCTAGAACTTAAACGTACTATTGATTTTAACTATTCTTGAAATTTTCGGGCAAATTCATTAATATATCCTTTTTATTATAGTGTTTTGGAATAGAAGAATGAAGGGTTTCTTTTAATTTAAAGCATTCAGAACCGACTCATCACTATATAATATTTGTAGGCTATTATTCAGCCGTGCTTATTTTCATTGATAATCAAGATGGATTTTGATGTTATTTCATTGAATCGTTTCATAGGATTTCCACTTCTAATTAATTCCTCTTCTAAAATGTATTGCCAGAATTTTTACAAAACACATAATAAATGTAGTATTTTAACTAAGTTCTCATGCATATTTCCCTTTAACAAGGCTTATGAGATTCTATATGACGTTGTTTGATTTAAGAACCTTTACTTGGGAATAGACCTTGACTTACTTAAATTAATTTGCTATACTGATGTTTAGTGAAGAAAAGAGAGATCATATAGCTTTATTGGAAACTTTATGAGCAGATAAGAGTGGGGAGCATAGGAAGTCAATTTGTGAACACGATATTTAGTGTCAGGAGATTAACAAATATTTGTTTTGTAAAAAAACTGAAACACATAGGTTTTTAAAAAATTTCGTTTTATTAGGCATCGTTTCGTATATGCATATACATTCAAGGTCAAGAAATTTTTTTTCCATAATTACGAAGTTCTGTCATTTTTTCAAATAAAATATACAATAATATCATCAAAAAATAGATTCACTGTATTTTGTGTATAGTCTTTAGTACGATGAGTAAAATATTTTGTATACTTATGGAAAATAATATTTTTAAAAATGGTACCTAAATGCAAATATATCTCTCAAAATATATCCAAATTCAAATGAGAGTGGAAAATAAAATTTATGACGGAAAGATTATTTTTCTATTTCGATAGAAAGATTGAAATATCGTTATTAGGCACATTAAAAAAATCTTAGGTCTATGGATAATTTGCAAAGATATGTATATCACAAAAACAGGGAATGTTAGATTTATTGTTCCAGAATTCTCCGGATGTTCTGGTAACTTTAATGCGACAATCACGTTTTCTTCAATAAAAATTAGTTTGTGATGACTTCTTTTATTGCTTATGTATCCACACAAGTTTTGTTTGTTTGACCAAAATCATAAAATGTATTTTTTTTACTTTCTAAAATGCCGAAAAGTATTAAACTTTGCGAGAACGACATCTAAAATGGCACCTTCCCTCTCTAAACTTTCCCACCACGCAAAATGGAGGACTTAGGATCACAACCAGATTTAACGAGCATCAGTCAGCTGTAGTGACATCAGGACACACACACACACACATATATATATATATATATATATATATATATATATATATATATATATATATATTCCCTGAAACTGACACAAAATCATCAATGCCCTGGAGTCAAGTCGAGTTCATTGACAGTCTATAAAAATTTATCCAAACATCCCTTAATGCACTTTTTACTGAAGCAGGAAATATATTCCGAAAATAAAACTGTCCATGTTTCTTTATAGCAGTTGAAAAATTGTGCAACGTTATACATACAGCAAACACGTGCTGCAATACCTCTATTTCATACCATCTTTTACCAAAAACATCACACATATTACAAACTTCAACATAATATATCTGATCATGGCTCCCAGATTAAGAGAGTGTGTTTATTTGTCATATTTTAAAATTCATTTTTAACTTTGTATCAGATGCCCGCTTCATACTTAAAAATATTGTTTCGGTTATTTTTCTGATTTTGTTGCATCATGAAAAGGGACTCATATCTAAAGACTAAGATTCCAACTGAGTCCTAACTACCTGCATCGACGAGTCTGGAGACATCCAGGACTGGGTAAGAAACCTGTCCTCACTTTTGCACACCTCAAAGGTACGCAGTATGACGTTATGGTATGGGTGTCATTTCCTTTTATAGCCGAGCTTCTTTGCTGTACAATTATGGCTCACTAAGAGCACAGTGATACGTAAATGAAATTATACGATTTAGTGTTGCTTTCGTTTTGTGTCAATCCATATTTATTTTTCAACAAGGTAATTCTTACAGCTATGAAATGTGTCTAAGCCTGATAACTCTTCCTTGCCGATCTCCCCCAATATAACATATTTGAGCACCTGATGGAAATGCAACCATCCTAGAAAGTTACCGATTTAGCTCGAGTGTGTAGCTAATTTGGCAAGAGATCCCGTAAGACACGAATAGGGATATTAGTCAATATTACTCCAGATGACAGTTGTATCCAGACCAGAGGTAGAGTAATGCCTTATTAATTTCCTAATTTTGAAGCGATCGAAATCTGAAACAAATCATTCAATTGTTCAGGAATTGTAATCGCTTCTTTTTCTAGGTATATTTATATCATCCATCTTTTTTTGCAGTAACTAGACAAATTCTTCAGGGTGCTTTGATTTTTTTGCCTTACAGTGTACACACATGCATACACGAACACACGAGAACACACAAGCACACATGTGCCCTCATACATAAATATACACAATTATTCATTAAGTACAAATCAAAAAGTTTTTTTAATAACACAGTTACATATGCTTTCAATTATAACTCAATAGTCGAATGTAAGTAGCTTTCGCTGCTTTCATCATTATTTAACTGCATCCCTCATTCAAAAGGAATAAAAGGACTTTATTCGGATAAATGAAGTGGGGTTATTACAGCCATCCTTTCTAATGTCGCTATCACCTATCTATTAAATAATATGTAACACAAGTTATCTGGGCATGGAAGGTTTTATCGAATTCGCTTGGTTAACAAGGTTTTTTAGGGAAAAAAATGTGGAAAATTTATCCAGGAGAGAAAGAATAAAACTCATTTCATCAAAATATCATGTCCTGAAGAATTGTTTAATTTAGGTAATGATTTTCTCCAAGTGAAACTGAAAAACTTATTATAAGTCGTCTCTATATAATAGGATCAGGTTGTTACCTTTATTTTCTTAGCTTACAAATTAATACCTTTATAATCATAAACTTTTGAACTGAACTATAAAAACTACAATGAAATGAACTGGAATTGATCCATGATATATATTCCGAATGAAATAAACATTTTTAATATTTTTATAAAATTTTTTGAAAAAGAACTAAGTTTAGTAAATATTTCTATACGTTATTTTTTTCTCTTTATGAAAAATGTCTAAGATGTCATTTTATGGATAATTCATATTTTTTATATCTTTTTGAGAAAGTGAAGCGACTCTGATGTTTTTTAATATCATAAAAATAGCATGCTGAAAATATAAAATTTGACCTATATCTATGTTTAAAAAATATGACAATAGAATTGCTTAATGTTTTGTTTAGTTAAACTTGTTATTGGTTTTCTTTCGATATTCAATTTTAATGATACGAAAAAAGTAAACATATTTTAGAATCATATCATTCTGTTTTAAAAGTGTAGTTTTTAAAGTCTTAAATATACAAAGCATGTGGTATTGTATGATATATGATTGAAATATATTTTTGAATTTTGCTCTAAATTGATTTTCAAAATTTGTGCAATAATTAAAAAATGATTACAAAAACATCTTATTTTGATGTGTGTTGTAAAATGTCTTTTGCGCCTATAATGTTAATATATTAATAAAAATGTTTAAGAATATTTTAAGAAAATATTTTTTGAGAATATAAAGTGAGTATATATTATTAATATCCCGGAATCTTTTTAATATAACATTTTTGAATACAAAAAGTGAACTTTCGTTGTTGTTATAAAGTAAATAAAATGAAAAAACAAGAAATTTTATAGTGTGACACATAAATGACGATTTAATTTTAATATATGTGTGATATTTAGAAGAGGAGAGTAATAATAATTTATTTTCATGCGATTGATGGAGATTTAAAAATGGATATTGTGAGGAATGTTTTTTGGTGTTATATACTTACGAGACGAATTAAACATGTTCTATTGTTATATTAATTGGGAAATAATGAATAATTATTTGATCTGAATGAATATTACATTGTTTCAAAATGAATGTTTAATAAGGAAGAATATTATATTGTTTTTAAAATGACTTTAATAATGAGATTTATTATATGTTTGAAATGAATATCGACAATGTGTTTTGTTTTTAAATGAAAGAAAAAGGTTTTTTTTTTTATAATGTTTAATTTTCAATGATAACTGTAAGTTTTAAAATATGTTTTATCGTTAAAGGAATGAATGTCTGGCATAGACGATTTCTCTCGAGAGCTGTTTAAAGGGAAATGTGAATAAATAATTTAAAAGATAAATAATATTAACGATGAATATATAAATAATGTATTGTTAATTGTATCAGTTTAGACTTGCGACACAAGTGTGGTATAGTTTTCTCATAATAAACCACACTCTTTCAGCTAATATGGAAAAAGGATTTGGCAGAGAAAGATAAGAATACAAACATGTTTTATTAAATGCTTTTATAATGCATTGATAACTTTTGAGAGTAAAACTTATTAAAAATAGCATTTCCATGCATTTTGACGCTTCTGTAACTTGCCGATGAGCATAAGATTACCTTTTATGCATGTTTTGTTCTCAACCCAGAGATGTATGTTGAAAAAATATAAACAATGTTTCGGAGACTGTGTCAAAGTTTTGTCATCAGTGGGAGTTGCACAGGAAAATGTCAAAATAATCTTTGTTTGAATATTGAATTACCAAATACTACTCACACATCTTTATTATTTGGAATTTCTGTTATTAGGTTCAAGAATTTATACCAAGAAACAAAACAGAATAATGGAAATCAATTCATGTTATATTTAAGCACAATGTCACTCAGCATTGTATAAATTTGACTGCACGCAACGTACACATTTTAATTGGCTTTTGTTTAATATCTCGATCACTTTATTGAAAGTAGTTTATGTGTTTTGTAAAGGTGAAGAGACTTTTAGTTAAAGATTTTTAGGTATCACTTTTTTTATATATATAACTCTGTTTTCAATATTACTCTAAATCTAAATTTAAAATTTTAATTTTTTTTCTTCAACTTTCCTGTAAGGCACGGTTGTGTGCGCGTCTTGTTGAGGGAAGAAATTTGAAATGATTCTACTTAAATATAATTTAATTTCCTAATTTTCCCCATTGTTAATTTCACAGTAAAGAATTCCTTCTTATTTCCTAATACCATTCAAACTTAGCTTTTTATTCATGTAATCACGCGCTATTAAAATCTGCAATGTCAGCTTCCTATGGATTCAGATACGTAGGGATAATCCCTTCTAGACTTTGTCTGCAGTTAAAGTCTCTGGAAATCCCTCCATTCAACACTAATTGATATCACTTCATTAGTGAGTGTACTGACTTTCTCAAAACACTATTGTATACTCTCAATCACATTGATGAAAATCATTTATAAAAGTCCTTTTCTCATATATTTAATACACCAAGGAGTTTGAAAAGATTTTTAAAATCAAAACCATACGTAGAGAATTTTTTTTAACTTTCATGTGCTCTATCATACATGTACTATTTTAATAATAGCGTATTATTTAGGTGATTAATCATATCATCACCAAATTCCTTTCTGATTTAGTAATATGTATTTCAAAACCATTTGTTACATCTGTACAAAATTTAATCCAAATTTTGTGAAATTTAATTAAATTTTCGGATTGATGAGATTCTTAGTTTAAGTCCTAGACTAGAAAAAAGGCTCTATCGATAATTGATTGGTTAAATGAGTTGAAGCATTATTTTAAGCATAAATTCTTCTTATTTTGATGAAAAAGCAAAATATAATGTACATAACAATTATTTTCAATGTTAATCTTACGTAATTTTGTTTAGAAATAAGGCATCTTTCAAAGCAATTGTAAAATAAGATTTTAAGAAAAGATCACAGGAAAAAAAAATAACTCAATCAAGTTTTAACTGTTTCTGTTACGCTATATTAATAATAAAAAGCATTTCCGAAACGTTTTGTACCGTACAATTAAAAAAAAAAAGGAAATGAGACATTTGTATATTGCTGTGAAGCTATTTCGATTTAAGTAAGATAGTGTAATTAGTCAAAGTTTTTATCTATTCTTTACGTTGTAATAGGTTCTTATCCGCATTCCCCTATAACCAGTCTTTCATATGTTGAGCCCTTTTCATCTCCCAACTTTTTTTGATACTTCAATGAGAACCTTACTTTGTAATAGATTCGTAACAAATACAAATGAGTCTTACTATTTAAAAAGAAGTATAGTGAATAAGTTATAGAAGAAAGAAATTAGAGTAAGACGTAAGAATAGCCCAGAATGTAGATCAATTG
>BMAW01127371.1:76085-87519 GCA_019974015.1 Nephila pilipes | reverse complement strand
AAATTATAAATTATTTTTTAAATTACTTAAAAATGTTAATTACATCTGTAACCTTTTTTTCCTTGTAAGTTGTTGTTGGTTTCTTAGATTTATTTTGAGTGGCCTCAAACATCTGTATACTTCCAATGCGGCCCAAGGAATAAAAATTTTAGCCCCCCTGCTTTAAATACTGTAACTTTCAGTATTAGGAATATATTTCAGCTAAAATCGCTAAATTTAATTGTGCAGCCAAACCTCGATAATTTGAAGCTGAAGGGAAGAGAAAAAAAATTCAAATGATCAAAATGTTTAAAATATACACATACACTTGATTAATATATCTTAATAAACTTCAATGTTTAAAAAATAGAGTTTTTTTTCTGTCTTGTCTCTTTGAATCACTGCAAATGATTCCAACCTATCAAGTAATGAAAGGTAGAATCCTCCAAAAGGAAAGTGACATGTCACTCATTTCCTTATCCGTACAAACACCATTAAAATAATAATCCACGTCAGCTGGAAAGTCTCATAAAAACTATTTTTAACATAATGATCTAAAAGAAATCACTCGTTTAACTAAATCAAATTATCCAAAATGAAATTCGAATTATCTGCGATTATTTTCCATTTTTACTGCGTAATTTAGAGACCGGGAAAATAATTCTAACTATTCGAAATTCCGATATTGATCTAATAAATGTCACACGATTATCCGAATTGAATTATCCAAGATGAAATTCTAATCATCCACTTTTATTTTTTCATTTTTAATGCGGAATTCTAGGGGCTAATTCTAACTATCCCCAAAATCTTAAACTATAAAAATTTGAATTATTGAAATTCCACCTGTACATGCAAAATTATTGACAAAAATCTATATATCTATTATTTATTATGAAGCCCTCTATGACTTTTTTTACTAAACCCCCTTTTAAGTTCAAGAACATATTTTCCAAGATACCCATTAAGGTGCCAAAATAAAGGGAGATCGATAAAGGGGTGCTGAGTCATTAAGCGTTTAAAATGGGAGAAATTTCGCCTATCCCAAGAGCGTGATTTCTTGCCAACAAGAAACGGTCATTACGAGCACTCGGATTTTGCCCATTCCGAAACAATGTTCTATTAGGCGAAACGCGCATTTGCTATTATTACCCGATTACTCCATTCATCTGAGGCAATCGAGGTAAAAGAATGACTCCAAAGGTAATTGTAGTATCAAGTCTGCTGGATTGTGGATTATTTTGGAAATGTATTGAAATACGAGAGTGTCTCAAAAAGTACCCGTGTTAGGAATAAAAAATGAGGTTTATTTCTAAAAAAATTGCTCGATTCAACAGCTTCACTAAAATGATATAACAGAATGTTCTAAAAATTCCCTTTCTGAAGATTTCTGAACTCGTTTGCACATATTTAAAAAAACATATTTCAAGAATATATTTTACAGGATTTCTCGTATCTTTTGAGTAATATGGTAATTTTCAGATCATCTGTAGTTCAGGAATAATTTTTCATATACTTTACTCTTTAAATATCCCCATTGGAAAAAAGTCAGGGAATGCTCAGATATAGGTAAAAAATGTTCTTCGTCCAAAGAAATGGTGCAATACATCACACACACGTACGAGTAATGAAACCATGGGCATGCTATAAGACTTTTTTTTTTTCGATAATCGATTCAACTCAAGAGATATTTGATTTCCTCGTTGTCCTGATCTCAGCTTCGCCGATTTTTTCTTGTGGGAATATGCAAAGAACAAAGTTCTTGAAAATAATCCCCAAACAATAGATGATCTGAAAATTAACACATAACCCATAGGCAGTCATTCCCAGAATCTTGAAACTCGATTCTCAAAATATTCCAAATGAGCTCAGCCTTGCCTCTTTGAAAAGGGTGGACATTTGTAAATTGGAAGGTTGTAAATATAAATTAAAAATATTTCATTCTACGTTACGTTATAGAAGTACTTTTCATCATCAGCATAAGAACGATTATTTCAAAGTACGATATTTTTTTTTTTCAGAATAAAACCACGAATCGCGAATATAGGAGCTTTTAGAATATCCTGTATTATTCAAGTTTCTGATGAATAAGTAGGGAAACTAGAAATCAAACTGTCGAAATTATTACTATTATATTGATAGGTGGTGGTTTATCCACTTTTTGGTAGTAGTTCAATTTAAAACATCAAACTATATTCACATTGAACAGTAGTATATACTAAACTAGAAAACGCTGTTGGCTTCAATTCTTTCTTGTTTTTTTTTTTTTTTTTTTTTTTTTTGCATAAACCAAATTAAAAAAAATGGCAATGGAATAAACATAACTAAATAAAATCTATTTAAAATTACATAACTAAAATTAAGAGGAAATTTCGGTTCTCTGAACAAAGATATTCATACTGTACCGTATTATAGACATGATACGAAGAAAAACAACATTTTTTTCTAGATATCACTTTATTTTGACATAAATTTCCAACATAAACATATGCACAAATTTGAAAGTATAATTTTAACATTTTTTTTTCCTCCTGCGCATCAAAAAAAATTCCATTCTCCTTTCATTGATTGTCATTCAATGTTATCAAAAACATTATGTGATGTTGCTAATTAAAGATTTTTATACCTTTTAAAAAAAAAACTTTGAATGCTTAAATAATAAAGCTCATTAAAGAATGTTTTTGTTAATAATATATTTTTCAAAACTCTCTTAAGATTAAATTGTTTTCTTTTAAATATTAAACGCATCACATTACATTGAAGAGACAAGCCATTGTCAAGTGCCTTTAATATTGCTTCAATGAAAATAAAAATAATTGCACAGACAAGGAGAATCTGAATAATTGAAAAAAAATGCTTTCCGTATATAATATTGTCTGTGAATCAGGTTATCACAAAAAAAAAATTATGCTGGTATAAGAAAGATGCGCAAAATGTACCTGAATTAGAAACTGTTTTTATAGATTGTTTATTAGATACGCATTAAGACTCAACACGAAGCTATTGGCGGCGAACTTCGTAATTTTGAATCTCAGTTAAGTATCAAGTACAACACCTTTATAAAAAGATATTTAAAGCCAAAATGAAGATAAGTAAATAAATTTTAATCAACACATATGCTCCTTTCTTTGGAGAAATTGTAGTGAGAATTTCACCACATTAACATTACGGGAACTTTACAGTTTAATGCAATGTTGTATTATTTTACATCCGTAAAATACATTATTGAGAATTGCTGAATACATAATGTGCTCGATTCGATGGAGTAGTGGAATAAAAAAATATTTTAAATATTTGCTTATATTTGTAATATAACTCTCCATTTACGTTTGTAAATTATACTTATAATCAATCACTTTATTAAAATATTCAAACACTGCAATTTCATGAGACAAAATATTTTATTTGTTAAAAATATCGTATTTTTGCAGCCTTTAAAAATAAATTTATAACTAAATTAATCAGTGAAGAATAATAAAACCACCAAGATATGAAAATAGAAAAACGTAACTAAATTGTATAGATTATAAAAACCTTTTGAAACTAAAAATCATTTCCTATACATATAAATATACAACTTTAAATTTGATCCATCGATCTATTGCTTATAATTTACATTGCATAAAATTATACGGCAAATTTTCCTTTCAATATTTAATGCAAATATGCGTGTGAACCCCATTTCCTATTTAAATAATCATAATTTCTTTTTTTGCTTTAACATGAAAGTGTTTTAACTGAAATTATGAAACGGAGCAATGAAAATTTATTGTGAATTTAGATGTATACTTTTTGTATAAAATTTTAAATGTTTTAAATAAATGGCATTGTACGCATTTGATGAGTTACCTACATTTTTGGCACAAGGAGTATCAGATGCAATGATAACATAAATTATTTGAAAAAAAAATGAAAAATAAATTATTTATTAGTTTCAATAAAGCAGTTCAATGCTTTGAGAAAAACATTGCAAAAATTACTTTAATGTTTTATTTTTATTTCCCAAATAAAAGAAAGAAATGCTTAAGATATCATGTGAAAACAAATGACGGTGATGTATAGCAAAGAACACCCGAATTACAGAACATATCAAAGGAAAGAGAACAGCATTCTCTGGCAAGTACATAATTCAAGTTGCATCACATTTTGTTTTTGAGTAAAATCATCCTACGAACTATTGGGATACAGATTAATGCATATCCAATACAATTCCGAAGTATTTTTTCCTACATTAATCATCAAAGGAAAAAGAATAAAACGTGAAAGAAGACGAACTCGAACAAAGTTAGCTCATCGACCCGTCAGAGAAAAAGACTAATAGAAGACATTTCGCCAAGAAAAAAAGGGGATCATGTTATACCTCATTTTCTTGTGGCCAACGTTCCGTGCGTGTAATTTTCGATTAATTCTCAAGTAATACATCTCGTAGACGGAAACTAGTTGAATCCCTTAACGAATCTCATTCCACACTTTGGAGAGAAGATTGACTGTTTAATGATAGTTGACGGTATGTCTGATTCAAAATATGTATTAGCTTTGATGTAATAAAGTTGTGGTCTTATTTCTAATTGGTATGGTGGCACTGAACAGGTAATTAAGAATCAAAACAATGAGAAAAATAAACTAGTTTTCTTAATTCACCCGAGCTACTTAGTGTAATTATTGCTCATACAGCGTGCTTATATCTAACTTTTGGCAATGGACGTGACAAATTATCGTACATTTGATTTAAATCATGAGAAAAACCTCATTGCCGATGTTTCATTAATGTTTCTACAATTAATGTATACTTTTAATTTATTACTGTAGTTGTTTCATATTAAAAAGAACTCTCAGCTTTATATTCATTGTTCTAATTTTGAGATATTGTCATTTTACATATTTTTGTTCATCTAAAAATACAATCCCATGTAGAATTCCAAATTTCTAATCAACCAACGAATCCGAAAGTGAAAGGAAACTTAGAAAAAGGTTAATGGTAAATGACACATCATCATGATTGTTTTGAAATTTATTTTTGGTCAGAATTTTTAAAAAATGCAAGAAAAAAACTTTCCATAATGGTGACTATTAAATGCTTGCAAGTAAAGGAATATTTGAATTAAAAAACATAAATTCTATCAAGTGATATTGGAGTATAAAAACTATTATAGTCTCACTTTATGAAAGAAAAAGCATTAAAATCAATATATTTCATTTCAGGGATTTAAATTTCTTAATTCAACTAATTGCAATTTTATTTATTTAGCACCTAATAACTATCCCATCTCAACTGTTTATCTCGTAATTTTTTTAAACTATGTCAAGGGATGGATTGACACATTATTGAGCCGTTAAAATAGATTAAAAAGTGTGAGACGTAGGTAATGGATACATACTTGTAGTGAATAAATTGCCAATATTAATTAAAAAAAAAAAACAAATCATGTATACTTAAGTTCACATGATTGATTCACAAACACATTATTTTAAAACATCTGTAAATGTAAAGTGATTTCAAAATGAGAGAAGTATAATTTTCTATGCTATTTTTATTCATATTAATATGATTTGACATTCCGAAAAATGTTTAATCAAAGTAATTGTTATTTGAAGAGCAATAAAACAATAAAAATTCATATTTTAAAGGGAAGGTAAGAAAAGCTAATTGTTCCCCCCCCCCTTTAATTAAAATCTTCATTCCCATTGAGAATTCGAACGAAATTTGTCTTAATTAATATCGCACGATGAGCAACGCGGGCTATTGGCGGTGGACTTCATAATTATGAACCTCAGTCACATGACGAGGACAACACCTAAGTTGACACCCCCTCTCCTAACTTCCACACCATGCTAATGGAAAGACTTAGGGTCCCGACAGATTTAATGTGGATTAGCCCCGACTACACGGCGGGTCTTCAATGGCATCAAGCTCGAAAATACGACTCGACGAAACCCAACTGCCACAAGTCCGCTGCTTGATCCATTAGGCTACAGCGGCTACTTCTGACGAAATAGAAAAATCCAAAATAAAGAAGAAAATCCTTAGAAAAGAGTGTGAGTGGGCGATGCTGGACTTAAATGGCTCAAAGAAACACACTAGTGGCTATGCCATGCCAAACAAGATAAAACTGTGATCTAGACATTTGGAACAATATGGGGGGAGGGAGATTAACATTAATCGATAGGAAAGAGAGTCGAAAATAGAGAAGAGCTGCTAGGATATCCCGGGGATGCGCCACCTGTGGACATGTTTACAGAGGGCCGTAAGCTTCATGAATGATCCTTTGGATATTTCGGGGTCTTGATGGCCGTACATTCCTTGAGGGATAAAAATTTTGAAAATATACTTTACAAGAATAATCAAACTGTAAAATAAATATTCTTATCCTACTATCAAATTGTAGAAAATCATATAATTCTGCAGCAAAATTGGTGGTCGTGGTAGCTTAGGGGTCATGGTCGCGGTCTGGCGATCGGCAGTTTTCGTCGAGTCTTAGGTTCGATCCTTTTTACTACTAAAGACCCGCCATGTAGCCGAGTGTGATGCACGCTAAATCCTTTGAGGCTCAAAGTCCTCCCGATAATGTGGTGTGAAAGTTGAGAGAAGGAGGAGCCTGCTCATGTCTCGTCCTTGTTATTTGGTCGAGGTTCAAAATTATGAGATCCATCGCCTATAACTCTCATGTTGCTTCTAGTGCAACTTTAATAAAATCAATCAATCTTTATGAAAATCTCTAATAATGATTAAATGTTTAGTAGTTAGCATCTCTTATAGATAAACGACGTGTGTTGAGATTTAATGTGTTAAGATTTAATTAAATTTTCTTTTACGGCAACTATAATTACATTTAACTTAAGATATATTTGCAAACTTGTTTATAATGTATCGATTGTTTTAATTTTAATATCTAAGCTAAATGTTATTGTCTACTTTAGTAATTTGTCATTTGCTTTATTTTTTTAAAATTTCTTTTAATATCTAAAGTTTACAACATAATCGTTTTTGTTATTCTTTTTGTTGTTAAAAGTTGATATCATTTTTTTACTTTAGAATGTTCTGTGTTATTTGAAGAATTGCTTAGTATTCTATGAAAATATTTGTACTTAGATGGGATGTTATTCAAATTAAATGTTAGTTGAAAATGCAAACTTGTTTATGTATTGCTTTGTGTCACCCCGACGATTTGAATAATTCGTCAAATTAAAGAAGTTGGTTAGATTTTAAAGTCTTGCTAAATTCATTCATCTATAATAGAACTACATGTCGAATACAGCTTTTTTTCAAAAACAAGGAAAAATCATAAGCGATATAAGTGCTTAACTTAATCTCTTTTTAAATCATGTAAGATAAACCACAAAATATTATTTATTTACAGTTATGAATTAAAGAATAGAGAATCGCCCTAGGGGGGTAGAATGGCTCTAATCATTAACATAAAAATCATTTCTGTTCCTTTTGTTCTTTTCTGGAGACATCACTTTTGGAAGAAAGACGATGATTTAAGACGAATTAGTGGCATTTCGTAATTAGAAATAGTTCAAATGAATCATGGATTTTAGTTAGAATTGTGAAATATAACCAGCATATTAATTTTCTCCCGATATCTTTATAACTAAGAATCATATTCAAATGAAATTTGTTACAATAGTTGTAACAACATCATATTACCCGTCTCGTCTGTTATCTTAAAATTTAATCACAATATCTGATTTCAACTTATAAATTCAAGCTCAGACCAATTAATTAAATTAATTAGTAATATGCGAAGTATCTTCATTTACTCCCCCACAATTAAGTTCCTTTTCATGAGAAATAACTATTTCTATAATTTACTCGTATCAAAGTATACGCTTATCAGAATAAGATGCGATTACCTCCTTCCATCACACATAGAATTGAGTCCTAATCTTCCCAAATCCAGTACATACGGCAGAAGACTTCAGCGCACACCACACTAACATTCATCGCATTTCCGTAACCTTATTTCATTTCAATTCAATTACTGTCGTTTTTATATGACTTGATTATAAGTATTGAATCCACTTTCGAAGTTTACTTAATTTGCTCTACATTCCATTTGACAGGGGAGAAGCTGAAAACTTAAATGTAAAATCAGAAATAAAACCCACATGTTAGTTGAAGAGAAATAAATCTCGAATAGCACATATTACAAAGTCAATGAGACTATTCTTAACATATTCTTTTTTAAAAAAAACTTAGATTCCACAATGGAAAAAGTATTTTTAGAAATAAAATCATAATCTAAGCTAAGTAATTAATCCTTTGATATCACAATAAAGTTCCTTTGAAAAATCACAATGGCACCTTTTTGATAATAATTGATAAGTTATTAAAGGCGTTCCTTTCTTTTTGAATGATTCTACCTCATTTTGTGATTGTGCAATTACAGCACTTTCGAATTTTAATTTTTCGAAGTGAAACTAGAGCATAAATGTCATTTCTCTGCGTCGTTATTCATCCACATTTATTCTGGCTCATGAAAAACATCGTCTGCATTTTTTTTCTGGTTGCCATTTCTGATAAGCGAAACTCTTCTCTCGGTGATTAACTGAATTTCTTTCCATTAAAAAGAATCCCTTAACCTCTTCCGTAAAAATTCCAGAAGATAATTACCCTCTATATTTTTATTTTTATTTGATGTCTGGAAGTATTTCGGAGGATAAATCGTTCGATTTTCTCGGAGTGCATTCATTTTTTTTTTTTTTTGAACTTTAGACATACCATGAATATTTCTGTATCCGTGTCGTGTAATTTTGCACTTTATCACAGTGTTGCAGAATTCTAAGTTAGTAGTGAAAAACAGTCCAGAAATTAAATCTAAAATAAAATGGAAAATTGCGTTATTATATTATTGCTAATTTCTTTTATATTTTTTTTGCGAGTAAGTTTCTCAAGCTTTTTAGATAGTAAAATGAAAACTATAAAATTTATCATTCTAAAAAGTATTTGTACGGATGCAAACACATATTTTCCTTGAAATCTTGCATGTTTAGAATGGGCTATGATAATTTATTTTAAACCAATTTTTTTGCAATTTTTTTTTCTTTTTTGAATACTACGAGGAATTGCATCGAATTTTTAAATTATTACCAGTATACTTTATTTATACTTTACCTAACTACGCGTGATTTATTTTCTTAGCTTAATGTTTCTCAGTCTTGGAAAAGTTAGCATGTTAAATACAAAAAACACACACACACATATATATATATATATATTAAAGCAAAAAATTTCTTAAAAAAATTAATTTCTGTAAAATTTATGAAGAGATATATTTGTAAATAAGCTTTTTGTTATACATATGCTTAACCTGAAAATATTTCCTTATTTAATTTTACTCCATTTTTAAGTGTAATTAATAATACTTCAGAATAAACTGGATGGAAAGCATACTTTTTCACGAAGGCATGATTAATCATTTATATTATCTAATAAAACATTAATTTATAAATTATCTATAGTCTTATAGAATCACATTCGAGAAAGTTTAATTAGATCGCGGGAAAAGTAAAACTACCATTATAAATTTTCCAAACATATTTTCTCTTTTATTTACTCATAACGAATTTCTTTAACATTAATCAGTTTTTCCATTGTAAAGAGTTTATTCAAACAGAAAGTTCTGCAGTCGTGAAAAAAGTGAAATCCGTTTCACTATTTTTGGAATTCTCATAGTAGTTTGATCAAACTGTTATCACTTCTACCAGCTCTTAAGGAATTCAACTGTAGTGATAATGGGTTGCTTAATAATCGTAGCTAATTAACTTTTAAAAGTAAACAGAATTTAATCATTTTCGCATTGGATATATTTGTAGATTCAAATAAATAATAACAAAAATATATGAAGTAACACAATATGAGCTTCGATTTTTCTGAAATTTATATCCTAAACTGAGAATCTTAGAAAAATATATTGTGCTTGTCTATTTATGTGTTTCTTGCACGGTTGAATATGTATCAACACTGAGATTTTTTTTTTCTATACTTTACTTTCTTTTTGTTCTATAGCTTACGCTTTTTTTATATATAGATGCTTTATCATGAACTCGTTCAGGAATTGAGAACTCCAACTAAGCTGTGATCGATATGCATAGGGAACAAAGTCAATACATACACTAATGTGCGAAACTTAAGCAACTTCTCAGATTGTGCCGTAATTCCGAAAAAAATCACCTGGATGACACGAAATTCACACTACAGAGACATAATGTAGCAGTTAAAGGTGGATAAAAGCTTAGTAGCCTAAAAGTGAATCATACACATACATTATGGCTGGAAAAAAAAGCTTCATTGACAGATTGATGTTAGTAAAAATATCGTCTGACCACGAGGAAAAACAACAAACCAAAATCCCTTAGAAATCATATGACCTTCCCTAACTGCAATGGTGGCATGACATGGTCTGTTCATACTCAATACCAAATTATCTAGCAGTTCTTTAAGTAACAATTGTTACTCTTCAATGAGCACCGGTTTCATCTGTCCGTTGTTTTGTGGAGGATACGATCTTGCTGCTAGTCGTCTCCACAGAGCATACCACACGTGTTTGATGAAATTGGGGGTGGAGGGGGACGTTAACCAATCCATTTGGCAAATATCCTCCCTTTCTAGAAGCTCCTGAACAGCAGAGGTCCTATGTGGACTTGCATTGCCATCCACAAAAATAAAGTTTGGACCAATGGCCCCTCTCAATAAGCGCATTTGCGGGATAATTTCATCGCAGTAACGATATCCGTAAACTGAGCCGTTGTCGAAAATATGGAGCTCCGTTCCTCCCTTCAACATAACGCCTTCCCGCACTATTACTTCAAGACCACCTCAGCGGCCTCTTTCCCTGATGTTAGTGGGATGAAACTGTGTCTCTACCTCCTTCCATATCAACTGATTCAGAGAATCGTTGCTCAGACTGAAACGACTTTCATCAGTGAATAGAACGTGACTCCATTGATGAGATGTCTAATCTTTATACTTTTGATACCACTATAAACGGTACCGCCGACGGGCCGCTATTAAAGGTATGCAGTGTTAAGGACGACTTTCAAATAGGTAACCTTTATGCGTACGTCTGGCTATATTAAACTGTGATACTTGTCGACCGGTTATAATAAACTGTGATACTTGTCGTCCGGTTTCCGTACTCAGCTACAGAGTTATGTTACGCGATGATTGTTCCTCGTCTTTCTTTGCCTTCAGAGTGATATACCGGTCATCACTAGCCGTTGTTTTCCTCAGTGAACCACCGACAATCTTTCTTACATCTGTACCTGCCATTTGGAAAGCTTTCAAATCTCTTCAAATTACACTTTTCTCAATTTCAAACTTTTGTGCTTTACTTGTCATACTAGTTACATTCTTCTTCAAGCTTTAGCCTTTGTGAGTATATACTATTTCCTTTTCACTAGCAGGGAGTCCTCAACGCCCCCTAAATCAACAGTGAAACAAAAACGCTCC
>BMAW01127371.1:54231-75685 GCA_019974015.1 Nephila pilipes | reverse complement strand
AATAAGGTTCCCAATGATTTTTCACAATGAAAAACATGTTTATACGTATTGAATAATACAATGTTGGAAAGCTTAGACTTTTCCCTGTTTTTCGACATAATCGTAGTTGAGATCAATCATTTTTACACGCAATGTTACATCTTCTTTATGCCTGAATCGTAGAACTCTTCCGCCATACCGCAAAGGTAGTTTAAAACTTCTTCTTTCAGCTCCCCTCTGGTTCCGTAATGTATCCCATTCAGGTATTTCTTCAATTCAAGGAAGAGATGTTAGTCACCTGAGGCTAAGTCTGGGCTGTAGGGTGGGTGTATGATAGCACCCCATCCAAGTCTGTTGATGAGATTGGTTGTTAAACGGGCGGTGTAAGGACGGACGCTGTCTTGATGGAGACACACTTCCTTTGTGAGCATGCCTCTCCTCTTGTTTCGAATCACGCTGCAAAAGTTCTTCAATATCTCACAGTAACGGTCCACATTGGTTGTTGTACCGGAAAGCATTAAATCGCACAACAATAACCCCTTCCTGTCTCAAAAGACTCTCGCTATAACTTTTCCAGCAGACAGTATTTGTTTGAATTTCCGCGGCTTCGGAGACTCTGGATGTTTCCACTGACGGGATTGTTTTTTCGTTTTCTGTGTCGTGTAGTAGACCCAGGTCTCCTCCTCAGTGACAATAGAATCCAAGAATTCCTGGCCATAGGTTTCGTAGCCCAACAGAAGTTCGCGGGTCGCTTCAAAACATTTCCGTTTGTTGTTTTCCGAAAGCATTCTCCGGACCAACCTTGGCATGCCCTAAATGGTCTGTCAAAATTTTGTGAATGCAGGACTTGAACTGACATCAGGGATTATCTCGCAGAGGTTCCGAACCGTCAACCTTCGATCTTTCAGGAACGCTTCATCCACTTTCGCAATTGTTTCGTCCGAAACCGATAGCAGTCCAGAACGTTGTTCGTCATGGACGTCTGTCTTTGAATTATTTGCACCATTTGTGCACGTGTTGTACGCTCATACCCTTTTTTCCCCGTAGACTTCCTACAGTTGAAAATGAATGTCCATCAGCACAGTGTTTTTTGCACACTAAAAACGAATCATAGAACGTAATTCGCAATCGGCGGGAAAAGCGAGAGGGAGCTCAATCTCTAACGGCTACCAAGCCAAAAATGAGTGTTGCAGACGGGTCACCGGGCGGGGACTGGGAGAGAAGAAGCCAAGCTATACGCCAATGTTGTCAAATCCCACGTAACAGCGCTCCTCGTGTCTGCAGTTTCTTGTGAACTTTATTTTAAGGACAACCCTCGTACTTTAAGCCCCATGGAAAGGGGGGAAATCACTTAAGTGTCTCGGGGTCAGGATTTCTGTACCTACCTAAAGAAGTTTAGCCCCTGAGAAATTTAATGTTAGATATTTAGGATTCAAAATTGGAACACTTTTTGAAATCAAAAAACATTTTAATACATATTTTTTATTCTGACTTCGTCATCCTGTAGAGAACAATGTATTTTATACTACTCATTTGTGTTTGAGGCATTTCCATTTGTTCTGAAGTAAATTATTTCGCCTAATATAACGCATTGCTAAATAAGTTTCAAACTTTATACTTTTTCAGCGGCTTTATTCAGCAACAACGCCAAAAGTTAAAACATCTTAATAACTAGTCAGAGAGAAGACATCCCTTTTAGTTTGGCTGAAAAAGGGGCAACCAAAACGACCGGACAACTTTTCTCCATGCCCACTGGTCCACGAATTCGAAAAAATTAGTACCATTCCAAGATCAGCAATTCTCTCTCCCTCCAAGACTAAAAAACATGCCGAAGTGGTGATCCAGTACTTGAACACTAGATAGCAGCACAGCCTTGAACTATTGGTTTATGCCTCCAAAGCAAAACTCTTGCCTCCGTGTGTCTAACCAAAACAAGCGCAAATAAATTATAACTAGTGACATCCCATCCCTACAGCGAAGAATGTTTCGACGTAACCCGCCACTCAGAGATAGCCGATGACGTCAAATGGAAACTGTTCCAAGCAAGACTATAAGTGAGAGACGATGTATATCAATTGCGGTAAAGGTTGGAAATGCGACCTTCTTTATAAATATAATTTTGAATGTTTCTCTCCGTATCATCACGATGATACTGGAATGGAATTTTGCAGTGGCTCTCTTCAACTATAGCACCAATAGTTAAGACTCCTTAAGAACTAGCTCAAGAGAGACGTCTCTTTTAGTGTGGTTGATAAAGGATCAAATAAAAGCGACCGGTCAACTTTCTTCGGATCCAATGAATCAGAGTTCGAACGCAGACGGTAACCAAAGATTACTCTTCCACCCTCAACCGGGTTGAAAACCATCAACCGCCGAACTTTCAAACGAAAAACTACATATTTTTAAATGTTCCTAAAATTTAAGAATATTGTGTCATAAAGGGATGAGTGCGTTACAACCTCACAAGTTTACCGTATATTCCCATGTATAATCCGAGACATTTTTGAACTTTTCTTTAGCTAAATAACAGTGTTAGGCTTATATATATACGGATCCATAAGCTTGCCAAAAACGTTGGTGCGTTTCTGCTTGCCGCGCGCAAGCGATAAATCGACAAACGTAATACTATTTAATAATTTAAGATTAGTCTCAAGTTTATGAAGAAAATGATTCTAAATGAAATGATCATTCTTTGTTTGGAATTGAGTTAGTTTATTTTCGAAAGTATTTATACTACTGGTTTGTTGTGTCCTTACCGAAACGGCAAATCTATTCCTGGCGAAATTTGCACTCCACTAATGGAAAAGTACCAAAATAAAAATAATAATAGAATCACATAAATAATGCATACATATAAATAACAACAGAAAATAAATATTTCTTTGATCTTCTAACTTGCATTTTGGATGTTGTGAAAAAACCCTTATGCGAAAAGAAAAAAGAAGTCCATATTTTAAAATATCCATTCCAGAATCCGAAGGTTAAAATCATTTTTTAAAAATACTTTCAATCATTACAATTTTTGAATGCATATCATCATCACTTTCAATATTTTCCATACTAAGAATTTTATCATCTTTATATACAAAATGTGTTATGTCACTAGAAATATTTTTCATTTCGGTTTATATACTGGTTTTAATAAACTGGTTAAAGTTTAGATAAATTTTAGAAAAAAAAAAGAGCGTACTCTCAGCATAAACGTAGATCAGCTTATATTAGGAAATATACCATATACGAAAATTTTGAAATAATTTTCTACATTCCAAACTTGGAGCAGGTTCTCTGATAGTTGAAGAAAATCTTATAAGATGAAACCATTAATTTTTTTTTTTGCATTTGAAAGAATTATAGACAGTTAAATGACTTAGAAATTCTTTAAAGAATATTTCTGTTCTGATTCCAATTTTTCTCAAATATTTCCATTATTTTTCAAATTCTAAATTTAAACCAATGTACCCCATTTTCTTTTATCAATGCGAACGGACATCACTTTATTTTAATAGAAAAAAGGAGAAAAAGAATTTATCTGTCAATAGTGAATTGGAAAACTCTACTCACCTATAAAAGTCGTGCACGAAATCACGTGACCTCTAAGACTCCGTTTCGAATGAAATTGTCAGATTTCGAACTTGTTTATATCATATATTCTTTTCTTTTCCCTCAAGAATTTTTTTTTCATTGTTCTCCAAGAACACAAAAGAAAAAGTTATACTAACAAAAAGAGAAAAAGATCTTTTAATTGGATTTCCTCCCCGGGATTTATTTTGACACGACTTGCCAGAAAGTGTGGGGGAAAGTTTTCTCCAATGAAGAATAAGTGTTGTTAAATAAAAAGAGCTACCACACCGAATTATATACCTGGATATTAAGAAGGAAACTGGTTTAAGAGCTTAAAGAAATTACTCAACTCTTTTTTTTTTTTTTTTTTACAAAAAAGCAACTTTTTTTCTGTATTTTTTTATAATTATTTTGGTACCCTGCGAACTATTACCTTTAGCTCAGGCTTAGCTCAATAAATAAAAATTTTCACAACATGCTATTTTTAATTCACAAAAAGCAAAAAAAATAATCTTTTATTAAACCACTAAAATGAAGTTAGGAAGACTTAGCTGAAAGAAAGTTTTTAATAAAAACTTTTTAACATAAATCAAAGCGTGTACTTTATTCATCTTACCTCATCAAATATATCTATGAAAATTTACTCGAGATATTAATTAAAGTGTAACACTGCATTCTCATATGACTGTATTGAAATAAAATCAATGTTCAGATAGTAAATAAAAAAGTCATGCGCAAATGTATCAAATATAAATTCAACCATTCTTAGTTTTAGTTACTAAGGCTCGTTATCAGCCCAGAGACAAAAATAACTTTTCCTACAGCATTTTGTAGACAAACATTTGTAACACAAACTCAAATAATTAAATAATACAACAGTACCTCCCAAATGTATTCAGAGGATACACATACTAAAAAATGTAATTTTATTAGAAATTAAGGTTGTATATCAAGCTTCAAATAAAAGTATTATATACAAGTATGAATAAAAAACAAGCATAAATGGATTTATTCGGAAATTGTAGTTTATGAAAAATGAAAATTATTTAAATGTCTTATTATTGCAAAAATGCATGAAATAAAGAATAGAGTTTTGTACTTACAGAAATTTATTAGAAATCATCCGTTACACGAATTTGTTAGAAAATCTGTGCTTTGCAAACAATTTTTTCCCTACATGGATAATAATATCACTGATGATCTTCCCCAACAGTTATCATGAGTCCTGACAGTTATCCTTCCCCAACAGTTATCATGAATATCTTTGATTAAAAAGTGTATCTTAAGGCATCTGTACAGTTTCTTATATTACTATTTTCACTGTCTCTTTTCCGTCTTCTACACCTCATACCACGCTATTATTGGTAAAGCTGATACCATTAACTACAATAGAAATAAAAGATTTTGTATCGTCATCGGTGTCTTCAGTACACAAGTTTCCATCTATTTCTAAATAGACTTACATTTAAGCACTGATATTCATTTTGACAAGTTTAATCCATTCATTTTCATTAATCATAATTACACTGATGACACAAAACTAAAATTTCAAGGATTACATGTCATTGGTCTCTTTCTTGGATTGCCTTTCAACTTGCTTACACTGTTTTTCCCTTACTGAGAACATCAGCTAGAATAACTGGATTTTGAATATAGAATACAAAATCCCAATATTGTTGCTAATGATTGAGAAGTATCACTTTGATTGCACCATAATTTGCTTTCCTTATTGTATTATTCCCCGTACCCCTATCGAAAAGTAGTTTTTACAAAATAGAGGGATTAGCATTTCATTTTATTGCTCCCTTGTCACAAAACTATCTTTCACCAAACACAAAAAATTTATTTTAGAACCTTAAAAGATTACTAACAAAGAGTATTTCTTTTCTTTTACTTCTCTATTTTATTTTTGAATTTTTTGTTCGATACCCCTTAAATAAAGTGTCCTTTATTAAGAGATGAATACATTTATTTAAAGGGATCGTGACCGGCAGAATTGTTTCTTAAGTAGAAGTGTCCGTTACAGAAGGTACTACTGTATACTTAATCAAAATTCTGAGATTATATTTTTTTTATTAAATCATTCCATCATAAGTAAAAATTTTAATACTCACGCTGATTAATAGTCAAATGAATGGAAAGTCAGACAATGAAAACAACCAAATTATTTCGAAATAGCAGATTTTCAGAATTCAATGCCTAATTTTTGTTTCCTTAATATTTGTGGACAAAGCCCCTACACACATCCCAATCTAACGATTAACAAAATAAATATTTTATTGACTATTGTTGATCTATCGGATCCGAGTCAGTAATAGTACTTGCAAGGGGGGGGGGGTCCTATTCACTTACCATATCCAGATCCAAACTGATTTCAAATCCCATATCTTCTTGCTCTTATCATCGTAGACACGAGTCAAACTGCTTCGTTGATAACTTTCGATCTATCTCTAACCACTGAGCTTTACTAATAAATTCTTGGCAGTTTTGTATAAATGCTATATCTCATCAATCCTATTCATAACATTCCACTATTTCTATTTAATTATATAAGTCACGGCTTATTTACACAAAGAGATTCTCAAATCAATTAACGTCATGTGAAAGACCAAAATGTTAGTTGAAGGGATACACTCGAAAGTACCATATAAAATTTCGAATGTATTTGTCTGATTCCGAACTTTTAAATTTTTTTTTTCCTTTTTTTCTTCTTCAGCCACTTCTTCCATTGTTCTTTAGAACATCTATTATTCTGAAAGAATGCAAGAGAAAAAAAAAATTTAAAAGATAAAATAATACTACCGAAAAAGAGAAAAAACTTTTAATTAGGTTTTCTCTGCGGGATTTATTTTGGCACTTGACTTGCAAGAAAGAGGAAAAGTTTTCCCTATCGAAGGATAAGTGTTGCTAATATAAAGTGCAACCACAAATTATTACACCTGGGTATAAAAAAGGAAAGAAACATTTTTAAAAGCCTAAGGATGTCACTAACTTTTTATCAAAAAAGCAAATCTTCTCTAGATTTTTTTTATTCTTGCATCCGCTGAACTAGACTTGAGTACAGCCTTTTAGCTTTAGCTTCCTAAATACAAGTTATTACAACATATCTTTAAAATATCTATTAAAAAAAAGGTTAATACGTTTTATAAACTCACTAAAATGAAATTATGAAAGCTTAATTGTGAGAGAGTTTTTATATATTATAACTTTCTTAAAAGTTCTTAAATTTTTGTTTAATGTGTGTATTTATTTATCCAAAGAGAACAATTATCTCTAAAATATGTGCAAAGCGCTTATAAAAATACATCCTACTATTCTCAAGCAATATTGCAGAAGTATAATGCATTAAAATCTTAACTTTTACAAAAATTAAAATAACCTTATGCATATATATTATCAATTAATAAATTTATCTTTATTCGTTTTTATTCCCAAAGTGCATATCAACAATATGGACTATTATAACTTTTTGTTACATCTTTTCGTTGACAAACATCTACAGTACAAAGATTACAATGTAGAAGCCACCGGAATTCTCATTTAATTTTAAAAATTTTTCGTATTTTCCAAGAATCACGCAGGAATCAGCACTGAGAGAAGGCGATAAGTTAAGTAAAATTTTAAATTAAAATAGTTCAATTTTCCAGATGTCCTCATGAAAATAGTATTGAAAATTTCATAATTCTTCGAATACTTTTCAATTTTTCATTGTGGCTACGGAAAAGATGGCATAGATACACAAGGGGGAGTCCTTCCTCCCCTTTCAAAAAAATCCAGGATTTTCTTAAAAAAAACTATTCATTTAATTTCTTATAAAACCCTTTATCACCTTTAAAGTACTCGCCATTATATTCATTACATCAATTGGTGATTCCCTTTTTGGAAACAATTTTGGTACTCAACTGCAGTGATGGCCGATAGTCTCCCACTTGTATTTTTTCTCCCCCACTTTCATGTTGTGAAATCGCGTCTTTTCATTACTTTCTTCATACGAGGAAATAAGAAGTAATCATACTGAGCTAGGTCAGGTGAGAAAGGTACGTGGGGCAAGGGAGATATACCGTTTTTCATGCCAAGAGTCATGAGATGGTTCTTTTTTTTTTTTTTTTTTTTTTGTTAACAGAACAGAAGACATACATTTAGTAACAACACTTCTCATCCTCTAATCTTCTGATAAAATTTGCTGAACAGATTTCCAAGATAATCCAGTTAAATCCACCTAGCTATAGAACTTCAATAATTCTAAACAATTAACCATCATGAGTTAAATGTAATAATCTAAAAAAAGCATATTTGTATCAAATTATGCAAGATAATTTGAAAAACTTGTTTTTGAAAGTTGTGGTAGGATTTTTTGCTTGCTTAGAAATCAATAGAGAGTTTTTCATTTTCCTCTGTAAATTTAAAATGGGAAATAAATAGCATTGTAACAATAGTTATATTGAATAGCCATGCTTAATGCAATTGTTTCACAAGGATTTAAATGTAGTGTAAGACTAAAACACAATCTATTATAATTCAATTTGTCTAGGTAGATTACAATTTTATAAAACATTCTTACAATTAATGAAATATACCAGTTTGGATGAGTCATGCACTTACTGTTTTCAGTTTTTTCAAAAGATGTACTAAATCATTACCACTTCCGATGATTTTATGAAAAACAATATCAGTTTGACGAAACAATTAAAGCGATATCACCATTAGACCTAGAAATGACGCTGAATCCGAAAATAGTACAACAAACTGAAAGCCAGAATTCTAACAGTGGAATTACAATTTTCAATAAATTATAACACATTACAATTACGGAAACAGTTGTTATAAATTAGCAAACAAATGTATTGAAAACAATATACAATGGGCGTTCCATAAAAACTGAGAGTAAAATCATAAGAAATCTAAAATATATTAACACCAAAATAAATCATTCTTTTTCAAAATACCTACCCTCGGATGATATGCAACGGTCCCATTATTCAACGGACTTTTCAAATCAAGTAGAGAAGTTTTCTTTCTGGAAGCTGCTTTAATAAACACTGCATTGCTGAAATAACGTCTGAATCTGTATTGAATTATTTGCCACGGATCTTCTCATTCAACATCGGAAACAACCAGAAATCTTATGATGCGAAATCTGAACTGTAAAAAGGATATGGAGTGATTTTAATATTTTATTTACTAAGATATTGTTAAACAGAAGTAGTAACACATACGGGCGAGCATTATCGTGATGTAATGTCCGATTCTCTACCAGTTCATGACGCTTTCTCGATATATGTTGTCAAAATTTTCAAAACTGAAACATAATATTCACCATTCACAATAGTTTTTGGAGGCACTGCATGCTGATAGATTATACCTTTAGGATAAAAAAATAAGCAATCATCATGACCTTTACAGCAGATTTGGTTTGTCGGATTTTTTTTCGGAGATGGAGAATCAGGGTGTTTCCAAACATTTGTTGCGGACTTGGGTAAGGGGATCAAAATTATATTCCTAAGTTTTATCACCTGTTATTAGTCTTCAGGAAATTGAAATAATTTCGATGCATTTGTTTCCGTTCACAACACAAATAAATTCTTGTTTGCATTTGTTCTGTGGTAAGGTCAAGAGAACAAGACATTTAGAATAAGCGTGGCGAAGCTGTAAATTGTTGCATAGAATGCGAAATATCAACATTTTCGAAATGGTAGTTCATGCTGCTATCTCCTCATTAGATATTCGCCAATTTTCTTCCAAGATTGTCCATACATTGTTAACATTTCTATCACTCACAACACTCTCTGTTCGTCAGACTTAGAAGTTAGTTTTGCGGATAAACGTCCTTTATTGAAATCACCATGTCCTTTAAAAATCGCAAACTCACTCACCAAACCATTTGTCTTTGTAAACTTATTTCATTAACTTAACTTTTTCTGGACCTGTTTTGCCCAAGCGATTGCAAATTTTTTATGATACAATGTATTTCGTTTTTTAACTCCATCATTCACATCCATTTCTATTGGGCAAATAAAAACAGTTCTTTAAACAAGCAGGAAACTAGGAAAATAAAATCATCTGCTTAGTATAGAATACTTATAAGCGTTCAGTTAACATTTTGAAAAAATCGCCTGCTATTATATTTTTAATTTTCGTGGTGTTGCCACAACGTGAAAAATAACTCTCAGTTTTTAAGACATGTCCTTTGTAGTTATTAACAATGGTATGAAAAATATAAAATTAATTTACCAAATGATATTTTAAAAAGTTATTAATCGGGTCTTCCGACAGAAATAAATGTTTCCTTGTTGTTTATTTTTGTGAGAATATATTTGGATGCAAAAAAAAATGTCTTTTTTTTCAGGAAAAATATACATTTTAATCCTAAAATAAATAACTAAATTAGTTCACACAAGAACGAACAATATAATCAAATATATAATTCATTATGGTGCGTGTACAATTAATCATATCAATTAAGTTAGCTCACTTTTTTACTGTACAGAATTGTTTTAATACATATAATAATTTTATATTGAAGAATAAATCTAAAGCAATGAAGTACATAATGCTAAAATAAGATAAATATTTTGTTTAACTCCTGGGAAGTTTAAGAAGGGAATACACACACACAAAAATAACATTAAGATCCTTATTAATCTATTTTTGTATCAATTTTTTAAGAATTTCAGCAAAATATTAGTGATTTAACGGATGTCTTAAATAAGTTGATTTTTCTTTCCTTTCTTAAAAAAATTGCAGCAATTTAAAACATAATTAAAAATATAATGAAATTCCAAAACATTTGGTTCTAATTATAAAAATCATTTTAACTCGTTTAAATTTCTACTATAGATTGATTTTTTACTTTCCAGTTTTGTATATTCACATACAATTAAATTTATAATCAGAAATAAGCAGACGTTAAAAAAATAAGTCTATCAATTAAAATAAAGGAAAATAATACATATTAAAGTGGTGAAATAATTACAAACTACTCTTTTAAAATAATCTCATTATCAACTGCAATTAAAAAATTTCGATTGATTCACATATTGTTTGCTGCACCGTAAAATATTGATAATGAACATATAAATAAACTATGAAGGAATTTTTAATAATTATAATTGAATAAACTCATTTTCAATAAAAAAGCATTCTTCAAAGCTTGTTTCAAGTAACAACACATCCCGAGAGAGAAATAGCAAAACATACTAAACAATTATCAACTTAATTTAAACACGAATATTAGATTATAAGGAATTTGAATTAAAATATCTGCATATTAAGATTTCAGAAAATAATGACCAGAACCGAAAAAGCTTCAATCTACATTCTATTTTCAGAAATATTTTAAATAAAGCTCTGTAAAAATTATTCTATATAAATACTTTCATGATCTTGCATCGACAGAACTCAAAGTGAAACAAAAATTGAATCAGTAGTGTTACGAGCATTCAAATGATCTTTTTATGAAACCTAATAAGAATATAAAAGCTCCTTTTAAAAGGTAATTCTTGCTCAGGGGTGAAATATTTTTATCCTACGAGTTTTCACTGATTTTTTTACTTTCATACGAAAGATACTAGCGAAGAATTTCGCTCGAAGAGCATTTTCTTCGAAGACCAAACAAAAGAAAATGTCAAATACTCTCGATAACAGGTGTTACCTTATTAGAGAACTTAACATTATATTCCACATCCCGTATAGAATTATTTTTCTCGCAAAAGTGTGCTGTAAAAAAAGCGAAGGAGTGCGAAGTGTAAGAGATTATTTTAAAATGGGTTCAAAGATGTTAAGTAAATTAAATTTTTATTTTGCAGTTAGGGAAACAATCAAGTGGGATTCATTTTACAAAAGACTTTTCCCTTTAAAACTATTGTAAAAATAAAGTTTTTTGAACATGTATATAAAATTTTTGTTTTTTTATTTTGCTTCATTTTAGTTATTGTGCTAAAATTTAATAAATTACTACATTTTTTTTACATTATGTAAACTTTTTTAATAAATATGTAACGTAGAAATTCAGCATAAGTGATGAGCATTTTGTTGGCTTTCTGAAACTTTATTTTCCTATTCAGAAAAAGTATGGCAACAAATTTTGTTCAAAACATCATAAAGAATAATCCAGTTGAGATATATACCAACGTTGCCTCGATTTAAATTGGTTCTAATCTTAAAATATGCACATAACAACACATAACTATTATTTTCATAGCTTAAAAGGCTTTGTTCTGTTCTGTAATAATGTGATGGTTATTCGCGGGCGATTGCTTTTGTCTCTTATAATACCAAGAGGATGCTGCAGCCGATTTGTCATGGTCGTGATTTTGAGACCGGTGTTGTTTCCGTGGAGTCGTAAGTTCATGTAATAGTTTAGCTAAAGACCCGCCAGTAATTCCGTGGCCAATTCATGTTAAATATTCGAATGAAATTCCTCTGATTGGCGTGGTGTGGAAATTGGAAGAGTGGTGCACCAGCTCATGTGTTGTCCTTGTCAGTTGACCGAGTTTCAAAATTTCGATGTTTGTAACCATTAGCAATCATGATACTTCTTATTGCGACGTAAATAAACAATCAATATCTCATTATATCACAGAAATTGTAAATAGTTACACCTATAATAATTACGAGTATGATTATTATATCACCAACAGTTTTTTTAAAAAAAAAGAATCTCCAGTGTCATCTATCTATACTTTGCTTCCGTTGCGTTTAAGATTATATTTCATGCTGTAAAGTAATACGATTTTGTTTAAAATCATAAAAAAAAAATTAAATAATATCAATTTGTTACGGAGACTTGAATGAATGTAATATACTTATATTTCATTCCAAATTTATTTCCCTTTCTTCATTTTGCATTTATAATGTTTCAACAATTTTCATTCTTCATTCATTTTCTGTTAATCTTTTCACCCGTTTTTGCCTCTCAACATATTTCTAAAATATTATACAATACAAAAAAAAAAAATCAAAAATTTGCTATTACTACTTGAAAAGCAATTCCTTCACCTTGATTATTGCTTCGTATTAATGGGAGAAATCGAGTAATGAAAGCAAATGCGTGTTTCGATTAATAGAATCACTGCTGGAGGATAGGTGGGATTTCGCCCGATTTAAAACTTTATGGCTCTGCGCCGTTTATTAAAATGTCTTTATTTTACACTTTAATGTGGGTCTAGAAAACTACTTCTTGGAATTAAAATTTATACCAGAAACATAGAAAGTATTATTGTAAATAAATTATACATTTTATTTTTATGTTTGGTTTAAATCTTAACTCTGCGCGTGTTCCAAAAATGCTCCAAGTGTTCCAAACTTTTATACATGTACAATATGCTGTAGAATGTTTAATCGTTAAACCCGATATTTAATCTCACAGGACAAAACTTTTTAAACAAATTAATATGAATTTTAAGTGTAGTGGTTACATTTTGAAAATTTAAGCTGGTTAAATTTTGAAAATTTCTTATAAAAATGACCAACGTCTGTTTTATTTTTCAGAACAGCATATTATACCTTTTTCGTGATAAAATCACACTTGAATGAGTCGTTTTTGACAAATTAACATTTTACTGAAAGAATAAAACTATGAGAATTTTGTTTGAACGAGAAACATGGAAGTTTTTCTTTCTGGTTTTTATACACTTTCCAATTTTAAGTTTATTTTCAGTTGCAGAAATCAAACGCATTAGCATTTTTCTAAATACTATTTCAAACATACCTTCAATTGATTATGTTTCTAAGAGTTTCTAATACCCTTACAGCATTACTTTATGCAGATAATAAAAGAAAGTAAATATATATGAATGAAACAATCTATCCTCATTTAAATAAATTTTTACAACCTCTAACGTAAAAGAATTTTAAAAATACTGTAAAATATATACGAAGTAATTCTGCCACCCCAAAAATTAAGAATAAATTATACTTGTCAGTTTCTACATCAGTTTATTATCTTAATTTAACAATACTGTACCATCCAATGTGTGACGTAATTTGAATACTAATGATTCATTAAAATGAATAAAAAAAATGGATATTATCATTTTTGAAAATCGCATAAATAAATTCATAGATCCCTCCACTTTTCGCATAATTTCAGAACAACAAATTAATCCGCGAACATGTCAAACTCCATCCTCTACGCACCATCCTAAATCGTCTGTTAAAAACAGAACACTTTTAAAACAGCGTCGCAAACAAAGCCATGAAAGTACGTCATCGTCAATAACACGCCTCCAGGTCAGGCTGGCGAACAAGAATTGAAAGTTTTGGACAGGAAAAATTGAACAACTAAAACAAGAAGCCCTAAAGTATGTTTCAGTCATTTATTATGCGCCTAGAAAAGAAGATTTTTCAGCCTGTCCCTTTAACTTTTGTTAACTGACGGAATTTGTTTAATCTTAACGTTAATTTACCTTGGAATTAATTCCGGGCGACACTTTCACTGCATCCGCATTAATCCGATGACGCCTCATTGTCCTTTATCTCTTCCAAGATTGTAACTGCAACTGTTTAAGTACTTCTCGCATATGTTTAGTGTCAAAGTTTAGTGTTGTGTATTGTTCTTGAATTAAATTAAATTTTCGAGGAGGGGAAAAGGGGAGAGAAGTTTTGGAGAAGAATTCGATTTCTGAACAGGAGTGACATTTTAGTTTGGAAATTGAAAAGTCATAATTTAAATCAAAAATAAAATAGGGAGATAAGCACCATTAGAATACAAATTTTATAAAATTACAATTCAAACTTAAAGTAATATAAAATTAAAACAGACATTCCTATTTTCGAAGATGAAACTATATTAAACTACTTGTTTCTTTATTATGTTTAAGAACATAAATATTTTTAGATAGGATTGCTTAGGGGATTTATTATTCTTAGATAAAAGTTTTATATAAGATATATAATGCAAAAGTGTCTTTAATTATCGCTTCAAAAAGAAAAGAGCCGTATTTCGTGGACTTTTAGGAGCAATCGAGAGGGCCCCCCCCCGGGGGGGTGGGGTTGATCGATTTTTTTTTCATAAATGTGTCGATTGAAAATTATAAGAAGCAATCAATTCTTATTATTTTATGGAAAGAAAACTTCAAAATTATTTGAAAAGGAACTTTGTAAATATTGTTTTATTCATATGAATTTTTATTCGTATTTTTGATAATTTTTTAAGACTTACTTGAGCTTTTAATAAATATTCAGCGTTATTTTGTTTGCATATGTATGAGGATAAATATTTTACTATAATTAATAATTGGTTTGTGTATAAATTTTTGATGAAAAACTTTATTTTACTGTACATTTCATATAACATTTATATCGCACTAAATAAATGAGAAATTTTTCATACTCACTTAAAACAAAAACGTTATGAATACAGTTTGTTTTTCTGTTAGAATTATGTTGAGTTATTCTAACAAAAAAAAATTCACTGTTAAGTTTCGTTAACAGAGGATTGCGTTATTTGTAAGCAAATATCTGCACTGATATCTGAGAAATGTAAATATCATCAATTCAAGAACTTCAAGTATGTATATTTTTCAAAATAGTAATTTTTTTTCTAAATTTCATATCATCTTATATACCAATTTTAGGAAATTCATTAATATTTGTACCCCTCTTGGAACAAAACTAACTGTGACTCAGGGAATAATACATTTTCAAATCACGTTAGGATGATAAAATGAAAGCTTCTTAAATGAGAGTATAAGAATAAACATTTATGATGATTTATTAAAATAAACATTTATGATGCAAAAGAAAAATCTTGAGATATTTAGAGTTAAAAATAATAATAAATGAAAGTATTAGATATTAACGAGTCAAAAATGAACAGAAATCTAGGAATGAAAAATGAGACACTTTTTCGGAAAATATATAGAATTTCATTAAGAAAGTCACAATGAGTTTTATGCTACTTGCTAATATGGTATATGTTCTTGTACATTATATTTCTGTAATTAGTAATAATAACATAAATATTCCCTAGGAGGTATTTGGCTTAACCTAAGAGGTATTTGGCTTAGCTGTGAAAACTTCTAAGAAAAAAATAAATATTTCCGCAGGTAATAAGATGTCTGAAAGGCAAAACTTCAAATAGGCCAATGTGTAATCTTAATATAACATCGAAATTTTATTCTCTTATTTTTATTGATACCAAAATATCTAATGTGATCATACGTCCTATTTTTTGGTAGCATGTCCCGTTCTCCCCAAGTACAGATTCAGGACGACGAAATCTCCCATTTTCAGAAGGAGAGAAACCCACATTGACAATTTCATAAAAAGGTATCAATGTACTGAAAAATGAAGAGTACTTTCTTTCATGTGTAAATTGTGGCTAGTCGTAAGTAGTATTTCTTAAAGATCTGTTAAGTACCCAAGCAGATGTTTAGAAATCTTGTCCAAATGTTAACTCTTATTTGAAATCAACATCAAAAACATTTAAGCAATTTTTTTTTCAGAAAAAATGTATGATTAAATAATTTGTTTATTTGTTCCGTTCTCTTTCCAATAATTAATAAAAACCATGAAGAAATATTTGCTTTCTTGAATATACAAAGTATTGTGAAAAAAATCAGTAATGCCCAGTTTTGAGAAAGGAAATAAGGGATCACGTTATCGTTAATCACACCAACTGGATGATTAAGTAAAATAACTTCGTCTATATCCCTTATTCGATCTTAGTTTTGGTCGCGGTAGTAATCGAGTGATCATGGTCGCTTTCTCTCTTCCGGCATTGCTTCTGTCATGTCACAAGTTTGAGATCTAATAGAAGATTGGGCTGCCAACTCATGTACCGTCTTCGGCACTCGACTAATGGTTCAAAATTACGAGTTTCATCGCCAATAACTCTCGTGTTGTATCTGTATGATGTTAATAAACAATCAACAATTTTAGTCTTAAAAATTCTGTCTGAGAATACTATTATCATTTTTTACGTTCCCCTTGATTATTTTGGCGTTAACATGAATCTCGAGGAAATAAACCATCCTTCTCTTTCCTTATCATTTTACGAGGATATATATAACTGAACAAAGATGCGATAAAGTCTTACAAAAGATTGGAACCACTTTAAAACATTTACTCTTTGCCCAGAAAAAGTGGTACTTCTATTTGATGAAGGTACCTTAAACACCCCGATAAAGGCTTTTGTATCTTTCTTGTTTTATGAACTTCTGTACATCTTTAACCATTATTACATTTTAAATGCATAACCGTAGTGTGGAAGAGGTACAGAGAGGATAATGTTAGTATTGATGAAGATCTCAGAACTGTCCTTCTTAACAAAGCATATCTACACTCTATAACAAAAAAATGACGCAAGAAGGAGTTGTTCGATGGAGACAAAAACTGGTGATAGGAAAATTGTGTACAAAATAAAAAATAAATAAAATTTCAGAAAAATTGAATGATTTATGTCTGAGTTACATAGTTATAAAGTAACGAGCTCAATAAAGTGTTGACCTCCTTCCAGGCTGGATGCAAGCTGCCACACGATGTGGATAAAGTTCCTTGATTGTCTTTTGCGGTATTTCTTGCCAAATTTGCTCCAATTGTTGGGAAGGGTCATCAACATTCCCCTGGTGGAACAAGTCGCCTTCCCATCATATCCCCGATATGCTCGATTCGAGAGAGATCTGGCTGGCCAAGAAAGTATTTGACAAGGTGCAAGACAGTTCATAACAAAACGTACCGTATGTGGTCTGGCATTATCTTGCTGAAAAATAAGGCCAGGGTACTGCAAAAGAAACGGTAGCAAAACAGGTCTCAGAATGTCGTCAACGTATCGCTGTGCTGTAAGTGTGCCTCTAATGATGACTAAAGGGTCATTAATGTCGACTTGTTATCAAGGGAAATGGCATCCCAGACCTGGTTGAGGGCCTGTGTGGCGTGCAATAGTGAAAGCAGGATCGGCACGCTGCTCTGGGAGTCTCCAGACACGTCTTCGATGATTGTCAGGGCACAATTGGAAGAGGGATTCGTCTCTAAACACTCTACGTCCCCAGTCAGCGTCATTCTAACCTGATCGAGCCAACCACCACTGTAATCTGGCTCGACAGTGTGCAGGCGTGAGTAGCAGTTGGCGTAGTGGTCGGTTTGACTCTATCACCCATCTGTGAATGGTCATGGGGGACACTCGTGTGCGAGTCGCATGTCTGATAGTTCATAACGATAAATCAGGTGCTGTGACAGCTGATCCGACAATCACTCTGTCCTCCCCATCTGCTGGGGACCTAGGTTCGACGACTGAAATCTGCCATTGTCCACCCATTCTTGCCAGCATCTTCTAATCGCCGCATCACTTCGATCCATATGACGTGCGATTATCCGATTTTCCCAACCTGCCTTTTTCAATCCAATGATACTACTCCTTTCAAACTCTGGAAGTTGCTCGTAATGAGCTCGAATCCTGCAGCAAGCATTTTTTCAGTCGTTGAAAGATATCTCAATCTCAATGCTACAGAAAATTTGACCATCAGAATGAGAATCGCTTCTTATATACCCCTGCTGAGTCGCAGTTCCGATGCGCAGTAGCTCCCGCTATTCATTCATTTGACACCAAATCTTAATCATTTCCATGTTTGGTTCAAATGTCTTTGCGTACGAGATTTCATTACAATCGGGTTGCTCCTTATTGGGGGGATATATGATTCTTTTTTTTTTTTGTTATAGAGTGTTTTGTTATAGAGTATTTTGTTATAGAGTTTGTATAAACATCGTTTTTATTTGTATGTCAATATGTCAATATTTATTTTCTTCATAAGTGTACATTGTGAATTTTTTTAAGTTACTTATCTTCATGAAAACGTATAAAATTAATTTTTTCCTATAGTTTTATAGAAAATATATTGTTACTTAAGAGGAAAATTTAATGAAGCAAAGTACAGAATATTGATAAGAATGCTTTCCTATTTTTGTTTGAAAGAAATACTTGAAATATTTGCGCAAATGAAAGTATTTTCTATCAATGAGAGTTTACGGTAGCAACTGAACGGTAATGCTATTTATCCCATGATTTTTCAATATATCTGTTTAACTGATTATTAATGTCACACAAAGGATCTTCGAAAGGGCTATTAGTGGTGGTATAACCAACAAACTTCTAAATAGCATGACTGCAGGGTGTGTCATTTTTTATGTAAAAAAGTCTCAGAATTAAAGAGGTAGTTTTCATCGCCAACTAAAAATATGTGCTTGATTTCTACGTGAAATAAATCTGATTTATTTTTAACGTCGCACTTAGAAGCAATACGAGGACTATTGGCCGTGGACCACGTAACTTTGAGCCTCAGCCAAGTTACGAAGACAATACAATTGAGCTAGCGCCTTCCCCTCTAAACATACATACCACGCCAGAGGAAGTACCTATCATTTCAGCAGATTTAACATACATATCAACCCCGCTACACGACGGGGTTTTTTACTGGCATCCGTATTCGAACCGAGGACTCGACGAAAATAACACTGGCTATAAGTTTGCAACTATCACTAATAGGCTATCGTAACCATACATGAAATAACAGAAATTTTAGACACGTCTGAACTTCAGATTCAGTACTTTTTTCTTTTGAAAAAGCAAAAATTTACTAATTGCTAAAAAGGGCATAAAATAGGGACTTTGTGTGAGAAAAATAATTCAAACTTAAAACAGATGAGCTTAAGACAACAGATGAACTTTAAGAAAAACTTAATTTAATAAGTTAATAGTAAAGTCTCTGGATATTGTTTGATTTCCCAACAGAAAAATGTACGGTTCACTGTTGGTAATAACTTGAGTCAAAAAATCCATGCAAGAAAACTAGATTCTATGAAAATTATATAAATTGATTACTTAAATGTATTAATATAAAATGATTACATCACACAAGTAAATGATTTAAGTTATAGTAATACTCATATTCTGCACTCTTTGTTCCTATTAAAAATTAGATTTGTCCAATTACAATTCGAATTTTTTTTTAATTCTGAATAGAACAAAAGCAATTTTCTAAACAAATTCCTATTCTCCAATGCTGTGAATTCTTTACAGAATATTTGTAAGCTAAAATAAAATGGTTCCACGAACAATGGAAATTTTTTCCGAGAAAACAAAAAACCTTTGACTGATTACTCTGCTTATGAACTTCAATGAATATTCTGCAAAATGCTTATATTGCTTAATAGTTTCTTCAAAATATGAACTTTCTGTACAATTAGCTCATTTCGAGATTAGAAAGCAATTATTATTATTAACATTAATGGGAGATAGAGTTAGACAATAAATTTGTTTACTTGATTATTTAATTACAACATATTCTAATCCGTTCCAGTTCAAAAGCATAAATTCAATTAATTTAATTTTTATCGCTATACTTAATAAAAAATAATGCTCGTATCCCTGGACTATTGCCATAACGAGTAAGAGAAATATAAATCATCCCGTAACATTAGAACTAATTTAATTTTTTAAGCATTTAATCTTTCTCCCGATACAATTCCTTAAATAATTATTATTTTCTTTTTCTTTATTCGATGTCCAGAAATGTTACGTTGGTAAATTACTCTATTAGTGTTTTTCTTACTATTAGGTAACTTTTTTAAGCATGTATGTACATATATATATATACTGAAAATTTATGAAAGAATAATTTAAAATATTTAAAAAGACGAAAATCCAGAAAGAAATGTAACAATGAAAGAAAAATAAATGAAAATATGGAACCCAGCAAGTCAAAAAGCAATATCGGGCTGAGGACCGATTAAGCGGGGTTAAACTAGTTTAATGGTACCAACCTTCCCCCTTTGCGACTTGGTAGGCTGAATTATGAAATCCGAATTGCAAAAGAGTTCATGATTAAAAGATGCAAACAAATTCAGTGATAAAATCTACAAAAATAAAATCTATAATTCCTGGTAGGCTGAATTGGGAAATCCAAATTACAAAAGAGTTCAATGATTAAAAAATGCAAAAAATTTCAACGATAAAATTTACAAAATAAAATCTATCATTCTAAAAATTATCAACAGATCAAAATATAAAAATTACTTACAAAATTCAAAGAAATGAAGATTCAAATATGTGAGTAGTAAGACGGAATTTTCTTTAAGCTTCAAGATGGATAGCAGATAATCAAAATTAAAAAAATATAATACATCATCACCATATAAATTGAAAAAAGATTTAAATCATTGTTTGATTGGTAATAAAATGTAAAAGGATGCAAACAATTGGTTGGTAATAAGTTGTATGGTAAAGGAGTATAATGGTCCAGAGAGTGAGTAAAAATGTAAGCTGTGTAAAAGTAAACAAATAAATAAATTCTTCACGGCTAGACCACTAACAAGCCGACTTTGTGGACCTATTGTTGTGTGGTGGATTTAAAAATGGATCACGATTCGCAAAGATGTTTAATATATTTGTGATGTATATAAATATTTAAGAAATTTATTGGATAATCATGACCTAAACAGTTGTTGAAGAATTTTTTAATGTTATTAAACTTGGCTATTTTATGTGTGGTTAATTTGTTATTACGTAATAAAAAGCCTAATAAAACATTCCTATAAATAGATCTTTGTAGATTACTGTTCCAAAAAGGAATTTTGATTACATGGAATTCGAATGTCTCTATTTTATCATAAATATTACTAATTAGTCTATTGTCAACAATTTGTAAATCAAGATCTAGAAATTCTACTGTATTAGAATTATGATTAGTTTTTAATAATTTGAGATAATTAGGGTAAAACGAAACATTTGGTTTAAAATCCTCAGTTTTACCTAAAATAATTAAATCATCTATGTAACGAAAAAGAAAGTAAGAATCATTGTCAATCTGTTTTAATTCATAAAAATGTAAATAAAAATTGGCCAGACAATTACTAGCTGGACCTCCCTGAGAGAGACCCTGAATTTCTTTATAGAGATTCTGACCAAAAATTATAAAAT
>BMAW01127371.1:31275-53389 GCA_019974015.1 Nephila pilipes | reverse complement strand
TATATTCTATTATCTTAAATATCTAAATCATACTAGAATAATAACTATAGTAAAGGTAAAAAAGTTAAGAATAAAAAGAACTAATTGTGTACAAAGATCACAATAAAATGAAATATAAAGATATGATGATAGTGCACGCTATTGTTGAATATAATCTAGTAACTAAAAAAAATCTTGATGATACAAAGAGAAAAATTAGAATAATATATTTATGAAAATTATTTAGAATACAAAATTGGAGCTATAAAATATCGGAGAAATAATTCATACAAAAAGAATTTTTTGATAATTGGAATCAATTATAAAAAGAATTAAACAAAGCAGGGACATATAAAATAAATGATGTTGTCCCAGGTTATGGAATATAACTGAGTGGTTAAACTTGTTTCAGAGGAACCTGACCCCACCACCACCACCATTCAGCTATTACTTTATACTTAAACAGCTAATGACAAAAATCAAAATAAGAGTTATATAATTCCAACACCTGTTCAACAGTAATAATAGTAAGAACACGCCCACGCTCTCTCGCTCTCTCTCTCTCTCTCTCTCTCTCACACACACACACATATATATATATATATATATATATATATAAGAACTTGTAGATATAGAAGAAATAGAACGACTAATTACTCTGTAATATTTATGTTAAACAAAAATTACGAGTATGCCTTTAATTTCCAAATTATTAAAATTACATTCTTAAACAGCAATATTTATATATGAAGTAGAAGCAGTATTATTATTAATAGTACTCATACATCGGAATAATAATTTCATTATGTTACCGAAAAGTCTGACAAGATTTACAAATTCTTGAGTAGTGGATTTTTTTTTTTTTTTTTTTTTTTGCAAAGATAATAAAAACCTAATTAATTGGGTAAAACCCATCTAGAAAATAACTAGAGTAAGAAGTACTTTTTTAAAATTCTACATTTTTTTTTTCAATTTATGTGACACGTTATCCTAAAATTCACAGAAATATCGAAAAACAAATATTATCTGCATGTTGAATGTAGAACCTTTCTGAAATGTGCAAATTTTCATTGCTCTAGCAGCATTACTTAGCGAGTTATTTAAATTTTATTTAACTGTGTGCTGAATTATTTCACTGACTTTCAAATTATTAAACTTTTTCTTGATTTCTTTGGATGGTCATATACTTTTAATATTAAGGCGTTTTTTTGTAATCAATATAAAGTTTTGAAACTTTTTCTGATATTTTACACATGTTTCCGACAATTTTGTGCATTAAATAATGGTTTAGATAAACAGTTATTTCTTTAAAAATTGGCAAAACTAGCTATAGATAGCTAAGGGTTGTTTCTTTTTTTCTTTTTCTTTTTTCTTTTTTTTTTTTTTTTTTGTTATTTTTCGTAAAAACTGACTGGAAAAAAATGTATAACTGTAAGTAACACTTGTTGATCAAAACCCATATACATTTTGTGAAAATCTCTTCAAAGAAATTGAGAAAGAAAAATTAATAAATTATTTTTAATAGAGAAAAATTATTAAAATATATTCGAATTTGTATAAGAAGTAAGAATTTTAAAATTTTGAGACGTTTTGTAAAAAATTTAAAGTTTCAAATAGATTCATATTTGAAAATGAACTTTTTTCATAAAGGCAAATTTACTGTATGCTCAAATCTGAACATAAACTTTTTCATATAATTACTAATGTCTCTTATTAAAATAGCTAATATAGGATTTTTTTTTTAAATTTTTTCCTCACCAAAGATAAAAAGCGGCATCTTGTAAAAAAATTATTCAGGAAGATAAGCAGTTTAGTGCAAGTCAATAATTTAGTAGGAGCCACATTTAAAAAAAGAACGTCCCAAAAGTCAGTGCATTGTTAAAAAAAATGTAACATCATTAAATCTTTAAAACTGTTTTCTCCTTCATCCAAAAGTGCTTTATTTTGTGGTAGATTGTTTTATTTTAACGTCACTAATTGTTTACTATAGAAAGCTTTTCCTACGATCTGGCAAGTTAATGCATTAAAATAAATCTCACAAAAAAAATCCCATTAAGTTTTTTTCCCGTGATTTTAAAAGCTGATAAACAAAATGACTGAAAAAAGCAGAAAAATGATTTTCGGAATTTATAAATCTGACTATTTTGGAATCCAATCTTCGATTCGATATATATGGTTATACAGGATTCGATCGTTAAATTTCTTTCAGAAACAAGGTTTACCAAATTTTCGTAATGTTTTGAGAAATCTTCCTTATATAGTATAACTGGGATCCGTAGATATAAATTAAAATCTTAAGAAAATAACGAAAATATCATCCGCATTAAGATCAGATTTTTATTTCGCTGGAGAAAAAGAAAATCATTGATAACAAAAACAATTAAAAAATTGTTCCATGAAAATTTTTCTAAGAAGTAGGTTTAGCCCCCCCCGAGGTGCTAAAAAATTTCTTTCAACAATTATTTAATCATTCAAGTAATGCGTGCACACACACAACTAAATCTACTATATATATATATATATATATATATATATATATATATATATATATATAAGCACAAACTTGCATCAAATCATATTTTCTTAACATATACAATTACATGTATTGTAGAATCTTTCTGTCGATATGAATCCTATTCCCTTGAATAAAATAAATAAATATTTATCATCGGATCACAAATTAACTATGAATATATATAGTAATGAATATTACAGAAAAGTCCATAAAATCGTTTGCTGATAATTATACAGCTGTTGAAAAACTATAAGGCAAAATAGATCTCCACGTTTGGTTTCGTTCACATTCAAAAATATTGCGAAATATTGAATCATTATCCGTTTTCGAGTCGTTCACGACAAAGAGATTCTCTCTCTCATCCACAGATCACTACTTTTAGACCATATGAAAGACACTAACTAATATTAACTAACTAATGGACATGAAGAAAATGTAATGTTCAACCAAAGCTAAAGCTAAATGATAGTATGAGCATTATAAAATCAAAATTCGATTATTTTAACTTTATCCTGAATGAATCTAATCGACCAGTATCTATTTCTTATTTTGTGATAACTGACATAAGTTTGAATTAAAATTATTTACATTTTATGTATTGCTCATATTGATAATTATCTTTAGTCCATAATTTTTTCAGATTTTTATAATTTTTTTTCATAATAAAATTATAAAAATGTCATTTTACTCTTGATTGGATATAATCGACCAATATTACCAATATGCGTAAAAATGCATATGAATATAAATTTAGTATTTTTAAATAGTCTGTTTTTTTAAATAATGATCGATAGTTGTCCCGTAGTAGAAAAATATTTTCCTTATTAACAGAAAAACTGAAACTAGGTTAAAATAAAGCTCTATTCTCTCCCAAATTCGACTGAGTTGATTTATGCTATCTGGAAATTATTCAATTATCAGACCTTTTATTCCTTACAGGAACACGGAATAACTATTTTGTGAGTAATTAAACAATTTTTCAAAATTATTTTGAAACGTTTTAATGGAACATGAAAACTATTAAAATTTTTAAACACATTTGATAGTTCTACATATAATAGCTTTACTGCATCGAAATAGTTAATAAGTTGAGAAAATGAACAACTTGAATGATAATAATTGGAGCTAAATTTAAAGCCGGTGGCGAATTCGCACAAATGACCTCAAGGCTACAGCGGCCACCAAGTGGCCATAGTAACGGATTTTCTGCTTAGTGACGCTTACGTCGAATCTCAAATTTGAATCCTTATTCCAACAAAGAACATTTATACAGGAGAAACAGGGATAGCAACGTGTTCAATGGAACCGAGCGTCAAGGTTCCCTATTACTGAGGGAGAAAGCCAGGAGCTTACAGAGGTGTAGTACTTGTAGATAAAAATTATGTAATACATTCAGAGAATTCGTTCATTCGGAGTTCGTGTTCTTTCGAAGAATCCGAACTCTTCGGATTTGAACGGAATTCGTACCGTTCCTGTTCGTGGTAAATTCAAATTACCCAAAGCACTCAGTACGAAAATAAATAAAAACTGTTTATTTTTAAATCTAGTGGTCCTTCCTAAATTATATTCTTTCAACCTAGTGTCTCTCGGATGAAAATATGGATATTTACTGAAATTTTCTTTTGTATGGAAACTCTTTTCATCAGTTATTAATTTTTCAAATAATAGTAACCAGATGAACAATATAATATTTATAAAAGGCAAAATCCAAAAGTTACAGTTGTATATATACGGATTAAACTTTCAAATTCAAAACAGATCGAATATTCAATATGAAAGGAATCGTTTGGCTGAGTAGAAAAAATCCTAAAAATGATTTATTTGGTAATGGCGTACGATTATAATTGATAAGCATCGAATTAGAGAATCTATAAGTAAGAATTGAAGGTTTAAAAAGATCAAGGGAAGTGTGCTACAAGTTTTGGTCATGACAAATATGTGGGTACAAAAGCAGCTCCTTGAACTTCTTTTACAAGATCAAAGTCTCGCTAAGAAATAAGAGCTGATTAGAATCATTCCTAGTGATGTAAAGAAGTTTATATTCCTTCGGAGGAAATGAAATTTATATATAAATAAAAAGCGATGTTCGTATATGAGTGCACTATACATTCAAAAACTACTCCGTCGATTTCGCTGAATATTTCTCAGTTAGTTCTTATTATCAGCGTATTTTTAAGTACCATTGCATTATTTAAAAAACAAATGCAGTTTTCTTTAATCTTTCATTTTTATAAAAAAAAGCCTGTGTCTTAATCTACTATCCAACATAGTCTTCATTATTAAGGCATTATCATATCTTACAACCCTTTTCTGTACTCCATCCTCATAGAAATCTACCTCCTGAGGAGCTAACCATTGCCCTACAACAGTTTTGAACAGTTCGCATTGTCTATCAAGAGGTTTAAAAACAAGTACAGCATCCCATTGTTAGACCATCCATCTTGTTCACTGGATCTTGTACCATGTGACTTCTATCAGTTTCCTAAGGGGATATCTGCATTATAAGGAACAATATTTGATTCTTTAAAGCTGTGAAAGAGAAAGAGGAACGTGCCCTGGAGGTGCTGACAGAAGAAAACTTTCAGCACTGTTTCAAACAATAGAAAATTGGCTTTTAACCTTGTAGGGATAAAGGAGGGGTCTATATTGAAGAGTATAATAAGTAAATGTGTATGAAATCAAAATAAAATGTTTTACAGCATCAGTCTTGTTATTTAATATGCCCCCCTTGTATATTGAAGCGTAATCTATTTAAATGAAAGGATATGTTTGTATGTGTATGCCCTATATATAGCTCCAAAAGCTACTCCACAGATTTGTCTGAAAATCTCACAGTTTGCTCTTATTTGGCACGTAACAAGTAAATGGGCAGACATAATAACTCATAGAATATTCCTTTTAATTATAAAATATTTCCCCAACATACACGCAATTTTTAAATACAAGAAGTTAATAAATGAATTATAAAATTGGATGACCATGCTGAGTCAAAAAATCACACGTCAATCAGTCAGGAACAGAACATCAATGGTACAGAATTAAAATATATATTATTATATACAATTCATATAATTTTAAATAATTGAATTGATATAGAACTTCAGTTGCATTTATTTAATTCATATATGTATTCAAATGTTGTAACAGCAAAATCTTACCATGGATCCACAAATGATAAATATTGTTAAAGATTCTTATGTTCTTAAATAGAAATTTCTGCATGCATTTTTGACTATAGAATCAAAACTCGGAAACAAAATTTCAGTGAAAAGTATCTTAAATGATTCATGTCTATCAAAAACTTCAGAAGATTTTAGTGCCAAGGTAAAAATTGCGTGGGAATCTCGAATAATACTCGTAATATATGCAGCTCAAAACAATGAAATTAATTACTGTCAACAAATACAAAATGAAACTGCAAAAGAAATCGAAACAAAATATCACGTATTCTTCCAAAATCTATGCAATAAATAGTCTTATTAGTTCAGTGGATTTTGACTTCGCTAAATTGCTTCACCCTTATTTTGCACTCAGCTTAATTCTTCGTTCACTGATGCCACTAATTCGTCTGAAACATTTCTTTCTGCTGAGATTGACGACACAAGAAAAGAACTCGCGAAGCAGAACTGATTTGCATATTAATGATTCACACAGCCTTGATTTCACCCACTCCTGCGGTGGGTAAGCTTTGATTAATAACTGTAAATGTTTGCACTTCCTGCCGTGCCTCAAATGATCCAGAGCGAGCTCTAGACAAACACTTCTACTTCTACTTACTAGGGCCCATTCGCTTCGTTTGGTTCTGTGCAGTAAAGCTAACCGTCTAAAATTAAACCAGAATTAGCCCTTTTGGGCATTTGACGCAGCTAAGAGAATTAATATCATCTTCAGCGTTTTTTGGTGGCAGATATGAAAATTTGTTGTTTTGGTTTACGGGTTTTTGAAGACTACATTCGAAATGCTTATTTGTGTTTTTCATAATTATCTTTAAAGGAGGAATACATATTTAATACTTGCGGAAAAATAAGCAAAATAAATGCATTTTGGGATTAAAATTAAAAATTGATGTTTTTCGTTATTTTTCTTTATAAATAAAATTAATGCCAGTTTCTATTTATACAGTTCGAGTACTTTTTAAGAAGGTCAAAAAACCTCCGAATGGATATTGAGATTTTTGAGTTAGAGCAAAGTATTCATTATTTCTGTCTTGAAATCATTTAACGAACATTGACTAAATTATGCAAAATTTCTTTGAAAAGAATACTTTTTGTTTAATTTAATAGATAAATAAATTCAAAAGTACGAGTATTGTAGCAATTAAGAAGAAACTGAAATGTCTGATGTGATGAGGAATCAGTGCGCAGTAACTTTCTTAATAAAAATTATTTCTGAATAATAATTCAAGTACAAAAAAGGAACAGGATACATAAAAAAGATAAGTACATAATTAAAATATCTTTCTTTAAATTTAAAAATTTTTGAATATGAATCAGTTTCCGTATACTGTGCACAATGTTTTTTACCTGTACCTTATACCTTTCCAATTGCATTTTTTAAACAAAGCAATCGAAATTGTTCAAATTATTCTTTTTATACTAAGAGTATAGAAATAAGAATGGCAGTTTCTTGTTTGATTAATTCAAGTACTATATTTATTATTTTATCATTAATAGTTATTTGAAATCATTATTAGTTTATATTATATACATTCATAAATTAAAACTATTTTTATGCATTTTTACAAACTAATCTTAAAGAATAAATCATATTGTTATATTTCTCTCTACAAAAATGAATTAAATTCTATAGGTACAATTTATTGTTCAAGTTTTGGCGTATTTCCTTAATTATTTAACCTTACAGTCATCTTGGTGTCTAATTAAACTATCAATAATCTCAAAACTACATTTGAAGAAACGCAAGCGAAAGACAGCTTAGTTTATTAGCTAGCAACAAAAAATATGCACAAGATCATTCCCTCTCTCTTTAATACCGCTTAACTCAATTAATCCCAATTTATATTCTAATAACAAAGTCTTTGCCTACCAAATCATCCGTTCCGATTCATGCAATTCTTGTTTACAACAAATTCGATCCTTATTACTGTAACAAGGAGTTTCTTCAATCCATATTATTAATTACGATGATCCAATCCAATTTACAAATATTTATCAACTTGTCGTTATCCTATATCTCCCTTCTCTCTTCTTTCAATTCTACTTCACTTATATACCACTATCCATAGAGCAATTCATTACATTTCTGGTCTTCTTCTAAGTTACCTAATCAAAGTTCATTTTTGTTGGCAAGAAATTATTTTATACGTTTCCAATTCTCAAAAGTCTTTAAGATTAGTGAAGATAAAATCGAGAATAGTCCAACATCACAAAGTGAGGAGGACAACACTTAAGCTGACACTCTCCTCTCATAAATTCCACACCCTTCCATCGTGATAAATTTCAGTCCTAACATATTTAACGTTTTTCAGCCCTTCTATACGTTGGTTGGGCTGTATCACAGATTATATAAATATGCGAATTCTGCTATACGTCAAATACCGGACCCTCAACAGTATCTTCATTACCAAATCAGTATTTATTCTGATATTCAATTCGCCTTCACTTTTATATGTATTTCTTTAACCCATTCACTTCACTTTTAATGTTAATTCAATTTGCATAATCATATTTCATTTGATTAGAAATGAGTTAGAAATTTAAATATGAAAATCAGAAACTTAACCCAGATGTTAGTTTATGTAAAATACGCAAATAATGATTAACTGCTTATAACGTCGCACTTAGAAACGACACATGAGCGATATTAGCGACAGACCTCCTAACTTTAAATCTTAGTCAAGTGACGCGGATGACACCTGAGTTGGCACCTCCCTCTCTCCAATTCCTAACCACACCCATACGTGGATTGTGAGACGCGACAAATTCAAAGAAAATATAAAAAATTAAAATATTCATCAAAAATAAATTAACGTAACGAATCTATTTCTGCTGTGCCAATATGTAACTGAAAATTTCAAACAATAAACAAAAAAAAGAATGCATAGTCTGTTATTATTAAAGAATCCCCCTTTCACTTTTAACAAAGAATATACTAACAAACTGTAATTGTGTGAATATAAGTTAATGTATTCACTTATTTCCGTGTGCTAGTTAGGAAAAGCAGAATTAACAGAAAAAAAAATTAAAGTTATAATGTGTTGACTTCCTTTTCTGTCGTTCCGGGGAGCTGGTCTTCTTAAATTTCTTCGTTTTGTTGTAACAAAATTCCGTTAGAAAAATTGTCCACTCAAATAAACTGAACTCGCTTCTAAATAAAAGTATGTATTGAAATTAATTTAAATACTACAACAGTTATACAACACTACAAGACACTGCACAGGATACATAGGAGAGCAAAAAGCATTTTCTAGTTCTCATTAAAGTTCGTTCTGTTTTGACGCTGCTTACTCCAATCAATAGCGTCCTCTGGCGGGAATCACGTGGTTTCTGCTGGAAAAGTAGACAGTTCTGAACAATGACAATTTAACATGGCACCTATCAGATTTCGATTTTGTGCCTTTTGCTACTAAATCGAAACGGACTTATGAATCACTATTAAATTTGTTTTGGCGTCGTTTAGCAGAAGACAGAAAGCAATGGTAATAGTAACATGCTTCAGTAACTATGTTTGTCGTAAAATGCTGGTGCTTTTTGAGCCACCCTCGTGTACTCTTGTATGCAAAGTTTATTTACGTCATCATCTCATTTTTTTTTTAATTTTCCATGCATTTTAAACCCTAAAACATTCTTCTAAAAAAATACCTTTTATAGCCTTTATTTTATTTAAACATGTTTCCTAAATAATAAACAATGCAAACGACAGCGAAGGAATTACCCACAAAGAGGTATTATTTCTCCTTGATTTGCCTCAGACAAATGGAGTAATCAGGTAATGAAACCAATTGATAGTTTCACCTTAGAGAACATTGTTTCTAGAGAGGGAAAAATTCGCTCGCCTATAAGGCCCCTTTTCTATTGGCATTTTCCAAGAAATCACTCCCGAGGGATTGTCTGACTTTCCCCCCATTTCAACCATTTAATGAGTCTCTTCCCCGTTTGCTATTAATCTACCCTTATTTCACCACCTGAACTCCTTTTCAGAATGTTTATTCAAAAATTCAAAGTAAAATAAAGTGTATACACATATTATTCAAAAAAAATAATGATATTACTTTCAAATCTTTTGACATTAATTATTTCAAATGATACCAATAAAAAAATATATGTGTCATGTTATTGTAAGTTTTGCCATCAGAATGAAGTTATGTTTCTGAAACATAGACTGAAACAAGACATAACAAAAGTTTTTTCGCAATAATATTAGATACTTTCAAATTCCAACATTCCTGAAAAATTTTCCTTAAAAGATTTCTTAAGTAATTTATATGCTTTCCTACAAACATTCGTTGTTAATGCAATATAAATATAGTTTCCTTGAATAAAATTGAAGATTAAGTTAACTGATTCCAGAAAACAAAGATTTTAAAAATTCTGTGGTTTAATATCGAGAAATAAAATTATAATTGTGAGCAAAATCTATCTTTAAGTAACAATCATGTACTAATGCAGTAGTGTTAACTTTCCTACTTAAAGCCCACCTATAGAGGGCGTTCATTTGTAAAGGGAGAGAGTGTGATGCCACACGATCCCCTCAGACGGGACCTGACCGAATCTCCGAGAGGAGCTGTTGTAAACGAGCGGTAGTAAGAAGAATAAATATTGTTGTTGTTATACAACCCGATGTGTTTTTTTTTGTCTAAGGACAACCGTGAACTGAAATCTGAAATGATGATGATTAGTAGTTAGTTATTAGTGAAGTTATATAACAGTAGTATAAGCAATGCTTGAACAATCATTTCAGCTGAGAACACGATTAATTTTTCATCCATTTAATTTATCCATCATACGTTTTCTAAAATATTCAATATCATTATTTAATTAACTCTTAAATCTTTTTCAATATTCGCATCATAACCTTTTAAAGACCTTGAATGTATTAAAAAGTATATTTTCTGATTTCACAAATATTGCGAACGAATAAAAAAGCTAACCTAACCTACCAATATGAGATTAAACCATTTTAAAACCACTTGCATTTCGTTGCAGTGAGTGAATGTTTATTAACTTTGCACTGGGAAGCAACACGAGGGCTATTGAAGACGGACTTCGTAATTTTGAACCTCGGTCAAGCGACGAGAACGACACCTGAACTGGAATGACACACTCTCCTAACATCCACACCACGCCAACGGGAGGACTTTGGGCCCCAACATATTTAACGTGCATCAACCCCGGCTACATGGCGGATCTTTTTCAACATCAGAGTTTGAACCTCCGGCTTGACGAAAACTACCAATCCCTAGTACGAGAACATGATTACTAGACTATCTCGGACACCATTTCGTTACAGAGTTTTGTCATTTCGAGTAATAAATAGAACGTTTAACAACAATAAAGATAAATGACGTGAAGAAAAATCTCCATATTAAAAGGAAACAGAGCTACAAGAAATTTTAACACGGGGCCGTAAATGGTTTTTAAAGTTACATCAAGTATGTACTGAAAAATATCACAAATATTTATCAAAATATCTTTACCCTCAGATAACTATAAATATTCGAGCAACAAGAATGAATACAAGTTTTCAAAATTTTATGTATTGTTACAAGTACCAAACAAGGGCAAATTGTGCTACGCACAATCGTTACCCATACTGTACTAATGATAAATTTAGAGCTATTGAGCCTTAACGCCCTTTATCTTTAATCTAATAGAACGCCATTTATCTTTAATCGAATAGAAGTTTAGGTAACTTTGCGATCTTCCAAAACCCATTACGCATACATGCTTCTGAAATGAAATTAAAAGATTTTATTGTACAAATGCATAAATTAAAGCAAAAGATAAAAGAGATAAAGATAAATTTGAGATAAAATCAAATCAGTTCGGAAATTCTCATGAAATTTAAGAATTAGATTCAAACTTTTAGAATTGTTCCTTAAAAATTAGGTAGGATAAATTTTTTCTTCATTAGAACATTTTAAGAGGGGAGGAGAGGAAGAGGGAGTTTCCACTCCGAAGCCTATAGAAAATAGCAACTCTTGTCAGTGGGTGAGGAGATGTGGGGGAGAATGTACATTTCCAGTTCAATGAAGAATTGAAAGGGTGGATCCCTATTGATTGAGAGGGAAGGACCCTACCGTTTATCGTTGATCATGATTTAAGTTTTGAGGGAAATGTAACTGGAGGGCGGCCAGAAATTCCTTCCATGCCTACGTTGCAAAGGGTTGGTGACCGCGATAGCCTTGTGATCATGGTCGCTGACTTATGGCCTACATTGTTTACATCGAGTTGTAGGTTCGAGCATTTATACCACTTAAGACTCACCATGTAGTGCGCTTGATTCATATGAAATCTGGTCCAGGTCCCCCAATGGCTCAAGTGCCGTCCTCATTACTTCGCCGAGGATCAAAATTGCGAGGTCCATTGCCAGTAGCCCTCGTGTTGCTTCTCAGTCGACGTCAATAAACAATCACATTAATCACATCACACTTAGCAGGAGGTGAAGTGTGGAGCACCGTATAATAGTGAGAGATTCGTTCGTGGAAGAAGTTCGTGGGATCTATGAAAGTATGGTTTTGTGTTATTATGGATGTATCTTTTAATTTTCTGAAGGGAAGAATTTTGAATGCTGTCGAGTTTATATAATAAAAATTTAGATGGAACTTTCTGAATTCTTTTTTCTGATAGAGATTTTTTAAACGCTGTTCTGAGATCCTCATTTCACATAAACCAGTGAACGACACAAATTTTCCACATAATATTGTTCAGAAAAATGGAGAAACTACTAAGTGACTAAAGCAGCACAGTAAGAGGTAATCATCGAAAAACCTCATCACACTTTCAGAACATTGCGACAAAAGAGAATTCACACTTTTGAATAAAAAGATAGGCGACTAAAGTCAGAAGTCATTCCTTATGCACATAGAATAGAAGATTTCTTAGCAAAATCCTTTAATATTTGTAAACTGGCTAAATTTATTTAATCTTTACGTTAATTTAACTTCCATATTAATTCTAGGCGACATTCCCATCGTGCCAGCACTAATCTGACGGCACCTCATTGTCTTTTATGTCCTCCAAGAATGTAACTGTAACTGTCTCAACTCTTCTCTCATATGTTAAGAGATAAAGTCTAATGTTGTGTATTGTTCTTGAGTAGAATTAATTTTCTCGATTCTGAAAGGGAGAAGAGAGAATTTGGAGGAAAATTCGATTTCGTTAAATAACAGAATTTCTTTGTCCAATGGTTTTGAAAGATCTGAAATAGACCATTAAGCAAACGTAAACTGATTTATTGCTTTATTATTAACGTCACATTTAGAAATAACATGAGGACTATTGTTGAAGGACTTCGGAATTTGGAGCCTCAGTCAAGTGACGTTGACGATATCTGAGTTGACACATCCCTTTCTAAACTTCTATACCATGCCAACAAAAAGACTTGGGACCTCGTCCATATTTAATGTGCATCAGCCCCGCTACACGGCGAGTCTTTCGTGGAATCAAAACTTGAAGACCCCACAGAAACAACACAATCGTGAGTTCACAAAAAATGACCTTTAGAAGCAAATGTTATTATAAGTACAATTCTTTTTCAAATTAAAATATGAAAGTTATTTATACAATATAAGAACAATGTCTATAATCGTTATCGAAAAATAATCATACATAGATCAAACGAATTTTTTAATAAATAAAAGTTGATCAGTTCTCGCAGTTTAAATTAAGTCGCATCGAATTAAAATTACCATATATTCCGGTACATAAAACGCAATTTTATTTTTAAAATATATCTTACGAATGAGGTGTGTCTTATGTAACGAAAATAAAGCTTTGTTTTCTTTCAAAAGTTGTACATACGCCCTTTCTTGTTGATGGCTAATGGTGATAGAGAATATATTGACGTGATAAAAAGGTAAGATAACAATGATATGGTTTATACAGGTTTCTGAAGGCTTTTTATACCATTAAAAAATATTTACTATATTATCCTTTTTTAAAAACTATATTTTAAAGTTTAGGTTTTTCCAGAATGTTGTATCAAATCCCCTTGGTGTATTTTATACATAGGAGAGTTTTATACAGCAGAAAATTCAATAATTATTTATGACTACTATGTTTAAATTCACAAATATTTTAAATTAAAGCACCTTTTTATTGTGAAACACTTAAAATACGTAAAAATATTTTTATAACTTTCTTGTATATACAAATATTACAAGTATCAGAAGTACAGCGCATTCAAAATTTATTTTAAAAACGTATTAAGGAAAATTTAACAACTTGTGCATTTCGCAATTTTTTCTAATATTTTCTGTTATTAAAAACATTGTTACTTTTTAAAAGACTTTTTTTTTCATCTGTCTAATATTTTTTATCTCAATGTTCAAATCAGAATCAAAACTTTGTGTTCCAATGGTTGAATTCTTCATAATATTCTCAATGAAATTATTAAAATAATTTGGATGAGTGAAGTTCTTAAAAAATTTTATTAATTTATAAATTTGAAAAAATTTTACACAAATTTGATTTTGATAAAACAAAAAAAAAGGACAATTGCATATGTTATCATCATAGCAAGATAAATTCTTTACAGGTATTAAACACTACAAAAAGAGTTAACTTTTTTTTTTCATAAGTATTTGTAATGTTGTAATGCATACTGTGTCTTATAATACGCGAGTTGTCCTGTAGGGACACCATGCAGCTATCAATTGCCACGCTTCCTGAGTTAGCAATTCATACAGTTCCCCGAGTTACCAGCTCCGTTGACTACTACCACTTAATTAATTGACTTCAATTTAATCACATGACAGCAGTCAACCGACCACTGACAACTGCACAGTATCAAAGATGTGGTTGATACTCTTTCTTCAAATTTTTTACTGGAGCCGACGTTAGAAATCGATACGATTCGTGAAGAAAGACTGAATATCAATTTTCGATTAGATTTAGTAAGAGTTTTCAGAAATTCATGAGATGTTGACCTCTGTTTATGGTGATAAAGGATGGAAAAAGCAACCTCTTCTCAAATGAATTAAGTGTTCCAGTCAGGTGATTGCAGTCAGGTTACTTGATGATTGCAGGGATGATCCAAAGTCAACGCCACTTTCGACCTCCGTTGTTGAGGAAGGCATTAAACGTGTACAGATTCTCGTCAATTGGCGAATCAAGCTTGAATGATCACTGATGAACTAGATTTGACCAAATCGTCAATGCATGCAACTCTACATAGAGATACCCAAGCGCTTTGAGGGATTATGTGCGTCAAGTGCAGACAAATTTGTTTCACAGCGAAGGTTTCTGCATCACATTCTGCAGTGATTGTTTTTCTAGTTTCCTGTCAGAAATTCGATCACAGACTTGATCATCTTCCCTACTCTCTCTAGTTCCTCATTATTTTTCTAGTGTTCTAAAATGTTAAACGGTCAATCTCGAGAGCATCATTGAGATGATGTTGAAGCAATAAAGTGAAAAATAAAATGAGCCAATTGAAAAGCCTAAATCCCAAGGACTTACTAAGGTATTTCGAAAAATGTAAACAGCCATAGCACAGGTGCATTACATTAAATAGAAGGTACTTAGGAGGGAATGAAACTGTTTTGTCTTTAATTTTGCTTTATAGCCCCAATTTGAGTATTTATTAGATAAACTACGATGGAAGTTTGTAATACACTTCCATTATAAAAAAAATTTCATTCATTTGAAATACTGAAACAATTTGCGGTTTTTCTATTCGATAGCTGTATGAATTACTAATTTGATTCTTGGTAAAGTAAAACCTTACATTAATTTATTTATTATAAAAATAATTTATATAACTTTGAATAAGTAAATATAAAAATTTTATTTATTTCACTTTTGAATTATCTAGTGTTTCAATTGTTGAATTATTTATATTTATCGGTTATACGAAGAAGTGTCGTCAACAATCGAACAGACTCTCAAATAATCCCTTACTGGTCAACCTCGTCTTCTATGCTGTTGGCTGGTGGGAAATATTGTTGAAAGGATCAACTAGTCGCCGGTCACGTGACCTATTCTTTGAAGATTAACACAAAATCACGTGCACGGAAAAGTGGTTGTGAGTAAAAAGAATAAAAAACACAAATCTTCTTTCTTGGTTGTTGTTCCTCGAGAAGGAGTGCTCTATCGATCTTTATTTTTTTTTTTTTTTTTTTTTTTGGGGGGGGGTCAATAAGCTAGAATTGTTTGGATTGAGCCCCGTCGATTTTATTTTTTTTTTCCTAAGCGAAGTTGTTTGTGAGAAAAGAACCCGCTGCAAAATTGTAGTGACTCTAGGATTAATTTATGATTCAATAACTTGTGAAAAGGGATTTTACTCCACGGGAAAAAATAATTCAACATGAATTCCATGCATGTCGAATTTTATGCAACTTGTGACACCAACGAGTACAAGGGGATATTATAAAGCTCTAATTATTTCAAAGAAATGACCGAAACAACTAAATAAAATTGTCGAAATGTCAAAAAACGCAGGGAGAAATATATAACTTTCGATAGTGACTATATAGAGAAATATTAATAATAAATAAAAATTAAGATTCTACCTCAATTATTTTAGTAATAAAATTAAAACTTTTCGAAATCCAAGGGTAATAATTAAAAAATATGATAATACGGGTTACTTCAATCTACGGCTTCCTAAAACCAAACCAATCAATATTAATAGTTGTAATTTTAAACATTTTTTTTTGCTTAAGGATCAGTAAATATATGTAGAATGAATTTTATCTAGATATATCGCTTATTTTTAGTAATAATTAAAACTTACCTTCTGTATATAGCATGAACACTATACGTCAGAATAAAGAAACATCCTTCTCATGTTGTGTCAGTATCAGTCGATTTTTAAAACAGTCATGAATGAATAGTTAGATTAATAAAAAGTCACACAGTAATGATAACAATAACTGTTATTTTATTCAAATCTATGAATATTCAAAAGACAATTCCTAGCTTATAGGTGTAGAAAAGTCCATATACGCAAAATATGGATTTAAGTCCATAAAATCCAAAAGATTAATATTATAAAGACAATTTATCTGATGCTGACCTATCAAATACGAGAAGACTTAAGGTTGAGTGTCCGATTTGCTCACTCTTTTCTAATCTTTCTTGATTGTGATTCAATAACTCCTTATTCTCCTCAATATTGTCGTTTACAGTTTTCGCTCTCTCGCAACTACGTATCAAATTATTCCCTGCTTATAAATGCAACTCGTCAAACCTATTCAATAATTCTAAGCTAACTAAATAAGTCACGTTTCATTCACAGGAAGATATTTTCCATTCAAACAGTATCATATTAAAGTATATAGTAGTATTATGAGCAAAACAATACTTTGAAAATACGAGAGTTGAAATGAAAATGCAACAGAGTAGCTCTGTAATATTCGTTGGATTAAAAAAAATTCATATACACTCAAAGATTATAAATATAAATCGTAAATACAAATTTCTTAAGTACAACTTCCATCAAGTGATATCAAAATAAATATTTATGATTTATTTTTTAAAAATTGAATACAGTTAAGAAATATCCATAAATTTTGTGCTAACATGCATATCGACTTACATAGCTATATTAAAAAAAAATTCTTTGTTCCCTGCTTTTCGATCGAGTTTTAGAAACACAACTTCGGGACATCTATCCATTAATGATGCCCCGCGCGAATATGATTTTGTTAACAGGTCATAGAAAATAAACTTCCCGCTTTCCTCCAACACACTCACGACGATATTTATTACCGAACGGAGGCACGATAAAACTTGCCGTCTTATCTTTCACTACCACTTTTAAACTCTTACCCTTGTCTTGGAGAAGCGATGGTACTATTTTATGAAGTCACACTAAAGTTGACGATAAAAGTTGTTGCACCACTTTCTTTTATGAACTGCTGCAGGATCAACTTTACTGTTGTTATGTGTTGAATGGATAGACTTGGCATGGAAGAGATATTAATGAAACGATGTTAGTATATTGAAACCTATTTCGTGAGTGTGCGTGGGGAACTCAACTGAAAACTAGATCTTCCCTGGACATAGTTTTTTTTTTCATTTTTGTATCAGATTTTCAAAGTTCTTATTGCTCCTGAAAATTACATGTATCTTCTATGTAATACTTGCGTTATCTTTGCTCCTAGATGTCAATGATACGCTCAGGACTGAAGAAAATGGCGACCCACATGGAAATAAAGTTGAAGCAGCGAGATGCCATTGCACTCGACCAGTAACGTGGAATATTCGCTTACCGTCCCTCAATTATAACATTTGTGTTTACTTTCTGATACTTATATTCAGATTTCCAGCTCCTTTTTAACGAAATGAAATGTTATCACGATAATTAGATAAACGCTAGAAATGTAGTGAATGGATTTAACGAAATACTCGTGTTTATACAGGGTTATTCAAAATGAATCATCCGATCTCAAAATTCCATATGTTCATGAATAGCTTATACAGAATGATATTATTATGTGAATGTAAAGAGAAAATACAGAAGTTCTTGTTACAAATGTTCGATATAACTTCCTTTAGCTACACATATAATGTCAATTTCATAATTAATTTCCTACCAAACACGTCGTAAATTGTCAGTGGTAATTCATTGCACTGCAGCAGAAACCCGTCACTTAAGTTCACAAAGATTTATGGGAAATAGTAGCTCATGCTATGAATCTTTTGAAAACCCTAGAAGGAAAAAATTGCATGAGGTCCCATCAAGTGACTTAGGGGGGCCAGCTGTATAACATCAAGTCATCTGATCCCCTGTGACTGATCCATGTGCGAGATAGCTACGTGAAAGCTAATATGAAAGATTCCACGTGAAAGCTATCGTGAAACAACTTCAAGAAAATTTAAGACGGAAGGCCGTTTATTTTTCACAATATAAAACTTCCATAGAATTTCCCCTTTATATTAAAGTACTACTTATCATTCGGTGTTGTTTATTTTTGAAAATATTGAATTTTGAAATCGGAGGAATCATTTTCAGTAATTATGTTAAATGAATTGGAATTGAATATTAAGTTAGTAATGATTTCATACTGAAGTTAGTAATGAAAAGCCAGTAGTTGACGTATAGTAGAAATTGTGTGTAATTATCTGACCAATTGATTACATAAGTAGATCCTTTGTGGAGGAGTTTTATATCGGAAGATGTCAAATTTATTGATAAGACCTTCAACCTTTGAGGTTAACTCTTTTGAACCCGTGTGATTGGGTAAGATATCACTATTATCCTTTAAAAGTAGATTTAAAGAGCATTAAGGGCTAATAAACTAAGAGAGATAGTGATCCTGTATATAATCACTGAAGAATATTAATAAAATAATTAGTATTGTGATTTATGGGGGGGGGAGTATGCTCCTATAAAAGTTGGCAGAATGATGATCTGACGTCATTTCGCTCGACCACAATTATCCTTTCTAATATCCGGACGCCGAGACTTTTCATTACTACCCTATGAATGACTGCGCCCAAACAACAAAATTTTTCTTCATAGAAACAATTCGTCAGCTAGTAAAAGAATATCAAAATTTAAATATCTCAATTGCTGAAGTGTCGTCACAAATTAAGTGGAAATGTGTGCAACGGGCAACAAGTAAATCAATTACTCGAGTCTGATTCTGGATTCTCTAGAAGAACTTTTACATTTTACAATTTCCGTTATTGTAAGTGAAATCAACTGTGTCCGAGAATCATAAAGAAAACTTTATGTACCTGACCTTAGCGTAAATATTAAACGAAATCAAAGAACACAGTGCATTTCTAGGCTTTCAACAAAAACATTTCAAAATTGGACAGTTAAGTTCAATACCATTTGTAATATTCTAGTAAAATTCTGTAAAAATCAAGTTTAAAATAATAAAATGCTTTTAAGTGTAAATTGCAGGCATATATCTTTTAAAAATTGTGTTATGAATCCTTCTTTCTGAAGTGAAAAACATATTGTGGATTGTTTATATTGTGAGTTATTTTAATCTTACTGAAAGCTGTATTATATACAATTAATATTTAAAAATCCATGATGATTATCTTAATACTTATACTATAAAACTCATTACAATCCATTAAACTAATTAAAGAATTTCAATCCAAATAACAAATCTATGTCAGCAAATCGTTATCCTCTACCTCCTTTTTCTTACCTTTCATTATAATTCATTTAAATATATAAAAATAGAAATCACTTCGCAAAACTATCACGTTTCATTTTGGTTGGAAAGAAATTTTAATTTTATGAATTCAAATTAATATTAAGTTCCCTAGGTGTATCAACCATACAGATTGAATTTCGGTATGTAAATATTACAACTTATGTGGTAGCGTTGGAGTCTTAAACAGAATCCTATAATGTTCTATAAACTCTCTCTATCTCACTTACTACTCTTTCTTTGGTGACAAAACTAGCAATGCTGCTGGACACTATGCCGTGGCCAGCAGCATTGCTAGTTGCCTTACGTGGCAGCGAGACAAGTTCTTGAGATGGTAGCAGTATGAACTCGAACGTTGCCTTTTTGAGACAGAGAAGTAGAATGGACGTTCTCGAAAAGAAACGCAACCGAACGAAGTATCTCAGTAATGTAACTTTGGGCCGTCAAAATGGTTCTGATGAAGACAATGGTGATCGTGTATTACTCGAAATCGTATACTGTACCATTACACTCTGGTGTGTGCACGTGTGACGAGTGGTAGCAAATCGTCCACAAGGGCGCTGACCACGTTGCCTCGGCACACGAATGCAATTAACATTCTCACCAAGAAAAAAGCGAGATTCTTCTCTATATATGACCTTCTTCCATTTGGCCTGGCTTCATGCTGCTCTTTTGTGACACCATTACAATCTCTGGCGATCTGACTGTGTTGCCCAATATCACCAGTAGAGTGAAAGCGTAACATCTGAGCGACTGATATGCATAAACTGACGGAATGACTATCTGCTTACATGCAGCTCTACGATGAGACCATTCTCAAAGACGTTCAACTGTTCAAATGGCTGTCGTTTTCTTCTCAAAGGCATTCTAAGCTTTAAAGATAGAAATTAAACCTGAGAACACTGTTTAGAATCTAAATTCCTCGCTTTGGGAAAACCTGTCAAAGAGTCCTTACTAGTTGAGACATGTATATGCTAACATTATTGGTACCAGATGAAACAATTTCTTAATATGAGCTTACGATCTTTCTTCTGGATGAAAAAGTTTTTTTGATGATGAGTGTATACTATACTGAACATAGTTATGTATCACATTCATCTTTCCATAACTTCACTGATTCAGACTTAGTATCTAGTTAAAACCTCTCCGTGCCTGATGAGACGCTCGCGAGATAGCCGGCTCTTGTTGAATACGTGCATTTGCGCTGCCGTAGCGAAAGTCTTAAATAATAAAAAGTAAATTAAACTGAAAGAGGAGAAATTTTCTCCTTTATTATTTAAAAGATTGTTAGTCCCAAAACACACAAAAAGTTTGAGAAAATTATTATCTACTGAAACTGTGATTGTTACACACAATGGAATTTTAGGTATGATGTTAACTAAATTGTAAATGAATATTAGCCATATCAAACAATTTCTAAAAAAAAAATTTCAATTAAAGATCATTGCGTTAATTCTATGGATTGAGATTTTTGTTTTACCTTGATTTAATTAATTTTTCTTTTCATTTCCAATAGTAATATCTTTTTTTTAATAAAAAGGAAAATATTTTTGCCTATAATTGCTTAAAACTTCCACATAATTTCACATAGTAATACTCTGCAATGATTTTTTTCAAAAACTAAGACATTAATGAATAATCATATACGGTATCGCACTAAGTTAACCTAAGAATCAATCTTTTAAATGATGGAAACACTTGACTATGTCTGTCCGGTATGTAAATTTCTCTACAACGAGGTGTTTCACATGTTCATTGCAAATATTTTGTCAAATTCTATTCACTGGTCTACATAAAATCCAGGAATATGCGTACTTCGAACCTTAATTTTAAGCAAAGGTATAAAAGGGTAATTTCAAAGGAAAGACTGTTAAGATATTATTTTTTAGTTTAGAGAATGTATAATTGTTTCTCAAATTAAAGTAAAATATTGAAATAATGCTGCTTTAATTAAGGAAGCACTGTAGGCTATGTAGATAATACGTATGATAGTTAGGAAATGTTAAGGTATTTTTAATTTCAAGACAGTTAAATAAAGAGGAAATATTTCATCATTTGATAAAATTATGGAGAAAAAATCGTTAGGGATAACTTTTTTTCTCCACTATAAATGTTATTAAAACTTTAGGTGTTATAAAGTTTAAAGAAGTAAATTCTATTTTAAAAAATAACCTTTTTGTCATAAATGAGTTTGAATTGTTTTAATTAATTGAACAGAATATAATTTGTAATATTTTGCTAAGTTAATATATTATATATAAACTGATCTTGTCAAGCTTTTCTAGCTCAGTTAAATTGCATGAAAAACTTTTAGAAAA
>BMAW01127371.1:7083-23831 GCA_019974015.1 Nephila pilipes | reverse complement strand
TATATATATATATATATATATATATATAGTATAGATAGGTGTTTCATGAGAGAAATAAATTTGCTTCATCGAGTCGTCATTTGCCTTTCTCATAACACAAATGAATCCTTATTGGTCCGGATGATAACCGGTAATGAAAAAGGGATTTTTCCTACGAAAACATCGTAATGAAAAGAGCACACTGAACAACCTTCCGCCTTCGTATCTGATATTAAATCTGACCAAGAGAATGCTGTGTATAAATTGAAACGTCTACGAACCTGTATATTACGAGCTTTTGAAATCGAATTAAAACCTCGGTTCGGATAGATATTTTCAGCAAATGGATGATTTAAGCAAAACACATGAAAAAAATGATGTCGGCTATGTTCCATAAGAAGCATATCGAACTACATCATGATAATGCCAGAACTCACGCTAATTTGGCAACTCTCCAGAAAATTGGAGTTAGGCTAGGAAATTCTGCTGCATTCACGCACTCCCCACACCTAGCACCCTTCGGTTTCCCCCAATTTCTCACTTTGTTGTATTTTTGTCATGGAAAAAATTCAAATCTGAAACAGATATCACCCAAATACTATGTGAGCTCTTCGCCGCTAAAAATAGGACATTTTTTAAAAAATATTTACAATCTACCATCATCCTGGCAAGAGCATATTAGTAACGACGCAAATTATATTGAATAATAAACACTTTTAAATGTATGTATAATATACATTTAAAAGACTTAACACATACCAGAAGGAAGTCAAAAAAGGTTTTACTTGATATAGGTGGATGAAATTGTGTGAAGAATAAGATATTAACATCATACATATTAAGGGGTTTACATCATAACATGTTACATTTGTTGGTTTTGATAGAGTCTCGCAATTCAGAAACTCTGTTACTATGCGAATCCAGCCCACTGTTATCTGGATTGCGGATATACCATCTCAGTTACTCAGCTTGAAAATAATTTACAAATAATCACTCAAGACGTTCAAGCGACTTTATTAACAATAATTAAGAAATTCCTAAACAACCTTTATAAGGATTAATACTGATTGCGAACTAAGCCACCCTTTTCCATCATCATATCTCTAAAGCAAAGGTCAAGCTTAGAGATAGCAAATTTACTGAATTTTTCTGTTACTAGCAATTCGGCAAAATTTTCAAACAAAACCGTTTTATCAATAAATTGCTTGGAATTCATTGAACTGTAAATTTAAAATAAAAATTCATCAAAATAAACATGTTACTTTATTCTTGTAGATTGTGATGAATGTATATGAAAAATAAATTGTGTTTTGAATGCAGTAATTTTTCACTATAAAACAAACAAAAAATATATCATGTATAAAAAAAATTTCAAGACACAAATCATATAACCCAGAAGATATTCTCATATTTCATGTTAAACTTTTACATAGCCTCCTCTCAACTCAATACAACACTTGGAATGCAACAGGCACCAATTTTTTCTGTCCAACAAATCCAGCCTCACTCACCACATTCGTTTCAAAAACCGATCCAAAACATATTTATAAAATATATTAAACACAATGGAACCTTGACGACGAAATTCTGTTACAATAGCTCAATATTTTCACTTTTCGACATGAATATGGGCAACTTGAACTATCATCGTCTTTAGTCGAGTCTCTTCCAGGTTTAAAACTAGGAAATTATTCAAGTACTTGGAAACTCCTCGTATCATTGTCAAAATACGCAGATTTAATCATTTTATTCGTTTTCATGGCCGAATTTCTCAATTTAAAACAAAGTTTGATGTTCGTACGTCATTCAATTTTTTTTTCTAAGACAGTGACGCACGCACATGTTTACGCAAAAGAACGTTGCCAAGTCGTAATTAATTAAAAATGAATCGAACCATTTCATACGCGTACCTGAAAATCATTGCTACTTGGTTTCGTAGATATGGCGCCATTCGTACTTTTTCGCGAGTGGGTGCCTTGGAACTTGCATATACACTGCGTATGTAATTAAATATATGATCCAATTGTCAGTATGCTTTTTTAAGAAATAACTAGTCTCGTATGAAACAACTAATTTAATAGTGATATATTTTATATATAATATAAACCTTTTGCTTAGGAAAGCTTTTTCACTTATTCCACATTTAATAATTTAGTTATTGAAAATTGTACATATTTGAATATGTTTCTTCGTTATTTTCCTACAGAAAATAATCCAATTGTCTTTTGTTTTTAATTTTTATTAATATTTTTTCATTTGTGTGTATACTTGCTGTGGATTATCATGCTCTGTGCTTCGACCACGAAGGAATGGCAGCAAAGTGGATAAATACAAAAAAAGGGTATTATAGTTATGCAAATATTTTACTGAATTACCGTTAAAAATAACAAATGATTACCGGTAACAATATGAGACAAAAATTCTCAATTTACTGTTAAATCAATTAATTCTGGTCTGGTTAACATGTTAACTTTTTCAATCAGTAATCAAGGAGGTTTTCATGTTTAGCAATTAAAAGATTATTAAAGCAATTTAAAAGATTATTTATCTCATCAAAATAAAGACCGAAACATTCACTTTAACTGATTTAATTTAACAGATTTTCTTCTTTTTTAATTTAATATCTAGTATGTTCTAACATTTGATATTATTAGGTCTACCAGTAAATTTTGACAGTTTTAAAAATAAAAGAAAATGATATTTTTTCCATACGTATAATAACATTTATTGTGCAACATAATTTCTGTCGATATTTATGAACTTTTGCCAGTGGAATAGTCAGTGGTAAATATCAAATACTGAAACTGCCTAGCCTTAAGAGGCGAAGAACTCAAGTAGTAATTGATTGCCATCTATTGAGTTTTTTCCTTCAAAAAATAATACAAGAAGAGAAATTGGAGATAATCGAAAGGTTCTAGATCTAGGGAGTGTGGTGAATGCAACTGTAAGTTTCGCCACCTAGCTCTGCGATTTTCTGACGAGTTACCGAATCAGCATGTGGTTTAGCATTACCATGATAAGGCATAGAATGCTTCATATTGAACATCGTCGGCCTCTATTCTTGGGGTGTTTTTTTTAATTATCTATTTGTTGACAATATCACTCAGAATTGAACTTATCGTTAGGTTTCAAAAGTTCGTAATATATTGATTCTTCTACGTCTCAACCTACATAAATACATTAATTTCGTATTCAGGCTCATTATCTTCTTAGAGGAGAAGGCTGCAAGTTGTCTGTGTTCATAGTTTTCTCTTTTCCTTAAGATGTTCCCATAGGCAATCAAATAAGGGCTCGTTTTTGTTACGATCAAGGTGAGATATTGCATATGATGACTAATTTAAGCAAATTTTTCTCATTTCATTCATGAGGTACCTCTCATCTAGAATACAGATGAACCCATCCTATAAACGAAGCAAATTATATTGTATAATAAATAGTATTAAATGTATGAAAATGCATTATTTTCTTTAACTTCTCAAACAAACAGAACTTTCCAGCAGACTTAATATATTTAATTCAAATATTCTCTTAATGAAGTACATTTCAGTGTTTTCTAAAAATGGCAGACGAGCTACTTTATCTCGGCGTCTAGGGGGGCTTACGAGTAACGTGGCAATATTTAAATGAAAACATAAGTAAAATAAATGTTTTGTTTTAAATGCAGCCATTTGAAATATTTGAGGATATGTAATAATCTTCAAAAACCAGTTCGTAAGACATGCATGCGTTTATTTATACAGTTCATTCTTCTTAAAAACTTCAAGGTTCACCCAGGTAGGTATGTTAATGATATATTCTTATAATTTTAGGGATGCATTTATTTCTTTTATTTCAAAATTATTTTATGCTTACATAAATTCTTAAGATGAATACTTTCAAATGCTTTTTGAATAAATTATATACGGTTCAAGCAAAAACATTATGTTCTTTACATGATTTAAAACATGAAAGAAACATATTCTACCATTATCTATCTATGAGAAGAAATATAAATTGAGGGGGAGGGGGTAAATGGACTAAAATTCATGGAGTTTCCTATTCATTTTCATTATTTTTGAAAACGTAAAATAAATTTAAGCAATCGCAATTGTTAGTGAAATTGGTGTCATTTGTAGAATTATAATTATCGTAATTATACTGGTCGCAAATTTTAATTTTTTTTTTCTATTTATGCAGTTTTTATTATTTTAATAAATGTCCACGGTAGCCTAGTGATTATGGTCACAGTGTTTTTCTGGACTTTGTTTCCGCGACAGGTGTTTTTCAATGAGTAGTGGGTTCGAGCCTGATGCCACTAAAAACTCGCCGCGTAGCTGGGAGGATGTACGTTAGATCCGTCGAGGCTTTAAGTCCTCCCGTTGACGTAGTGAGGAAATTCGGAGAGGAAAGTACCAGCTCAGGTGTCTTCCTCGTTACTTGACCGAGGTTCAAAATTGTGATTCTTCCTTAATAAACCCTCGTGTTGCTTCTAGTGCGAACTTAATAAAACCAATCAAATTAATAAGTGATTTTAATAGTGTCAGGTTCTTAAGGAATACCTGTGTATTTATTTCTCTTGATTTTTTTAATATTTATAGATGTAAAAGATTATGCATTTATCTAAGGGAATACTGAGAGAGAAATAATATTTTAATACGCAAAATATCAAATGTTAGAATTATCGTTATGAAAAGAATGAATACTAAATTTTATAATCAGCTGTGTATCATAAATACTTTTTTTTTAAAAAAAAAAAATCTTGAATAGTATTCCAAAAATAGATTTTAAGAAATTTTTTTCAGTTAAGGAATAATTATGAAGTTGTTATATGTTGCAAAAATATTACATAAATATCAAATTAAGAAATTTATGTACTTTAACTGATTATTACACATGTTCTTCTCTTAAAGTTTACATATTGTTTGTTTCTATCCACCGAAGCAATTCATGTTGATCCATCCTCAATTTTTTTAACTACAGAATCGCATATTACATAGCAAATTTAAATTGTTCATTAAATATTTGAATTTTCGCTTTATAATTATTGATTAACTATAAAATTATATAAAATATTTATCTATATATTATTTACATTTATTACATAATATTACGATTTCCACACACACATTAACCTTTTGCAGGAGAGAAATAGAAATTATTGCTGCATTACTGTGCGGGGGGTGCAGAAGGGAACTGATACATTATAACGAGTTATCACGCACTTTCCTCTTCAATTAACCCTTTGAGCTAATTTATGATGTAATTTATTTAAAAACTTGTGAACAAACCATGATTTAAGTATATATATATATATATATATATATATATATATATATATATATATATACTGAAATGTAGTGAATAGGAAAAATGAATTACAGAGGTCAGACAAAGGAACTAATAGGAAGAACGTTAGCGAAATTGATGTGCATACGACATTGTTGCAAGAAGACGTTATGTGATCATCTGAGAACGGATATGTAACTCAGACCCAGTTTACGAATGTTATTTACAGAGTCAGAACCAATTTAACAATTTGTAAAATAAATAGAATTTTCAATTATAATGTTTGGTTGAAGACGTGCTTTAGATCCCCTGCCCCCACATTTATAATAATAGTTGCTTTGCAGTCAGTCAATAAAGTAGAATAAAACTATTTTGAGTTATTTAAGTGATTCTTTCTAGACTCATATGTATTGAGTTTCGACAGCTCAAAAACTCAGTATCAGAATAAGGGTGTCACAATCTAGTTTATACAGTAATGGGGTCATAATAGGAGGGCGTGGCATCATGCCGCCCTGTCACGGGGTTACTATTGATACGTGGATCACACGATCATGGAATAAGGGATTTCAATTTGGGATTGCCCTTCTTAGATTCTTTGAATTTGTAATTGAATTATCTGTCGAGAATCATTGCACATTGAATGTTCAGGAACGTTATTGGTCCATTTGGGAGGAAAGGATGTTTCTTTCTCTATGTGTTGAGCCTGCATTCCTCCTGACGGCACATTTAAATAAGTAGTTTACCGAGATTGGGCACATATACTCACTCGAATTCGACAGTCATGTAAACATTTATTATTATGTATTTAATCATGGAAAAATAATTCTACTGTTCCCTGATGCAATGCATTTGCTTAATGTTTAACATGATTTCGCTCGGGAATCCATTTATTCCATTTAATAAGTAACGTACATGTGTCAATGATGTTATTTTGAAAGAAATTTTACTTTTCCTTTCAAGCGTTTTCGAACCTGAAAGAAATAGAATGCCGTTGAATTTAGTGCATATTTATTAATACGTACATTTTAACTATCGACACATGTAGCCTGCGGCCACATGTAGTCCAGTGGCCATGAGCTCGCGGACGAAGATGTTTCCGTCGCTTCGTGGATTCAAGTCCTGATTCAACAGTAAAATCGCCATTTGGCGGGGAATTTGTTAGGGCTCCAAGTCCTTCCATTGAAGTAGTATGGAAGTCCAACTCAAGTTTCGTCTTCGTTACAAGACCGGAGTTTCCGTCATCAATAGGCTATGTGCTGTTTCTTATCGCGACGTTAATAATTAATTAGTCAATTATATTACTATAAATGTATCAAAATGTATTAGATTATACCCTATCGAAAAAAAATTGCCTCTTTGCCCGTATATTGCCTTTAAGCCAGCGGTGTAGAACAAGCACATCTATAAATAAGACAACGAAATTGTTAAGCAAGGATTAAGGATATCAGAATCTGACAGACCCTCAAGTAATTACTAAATAGTCAGCCTCCCTTGCCTTTCTGATGAGTGGAGGGAGGTGTCATTAAGGGGATCAACTAGTTGTAGGTCACGTGACCTATTCTCTGAAGATTAAACCAAAATTACGTCGCGGAACAGTGGGTATGAATAAAAATAAAGAAGCCACAAACGTTATTTTTTTTTCTCTGGTACTCGAGTAGAAAGCTCTATTGATCCTTTTTAGCGGGTCGATGAGCCAGAATCTTTTTTTTTTCTTTGGGGGGGAAGAACCTTCTCAACGCTTTTTTTTCCTAAAGAAGGTGCTTGTGGGAAAAAACCTACTTTGATATTACAAAGGGTCTTGGATTAATTTAAGTTCTAATAATTCTCAAAATAAGTGATTTTTATTAGCAGCAAAAAACAATGCATAGAGAATTCCCCACAAGTTTTGTTGTTTTGGTGGTGTCAACGACGTGTTTTCTACATTGATATATTTCCTTTTGCATATTGATAATATCTGAGAAAAAAAAATCTTTTTTTATAATTAAAAATTTTGTATTCTTGTAACAATTTTTCAAAACGTAAAAGTAATTGAAATGAATTTAAAAAGGAAAACCTATTAAACCAGTTTTTCAACTTTTCCGAGATACATTTATGACTCATGATAGGCGAATGTTAATTTTTATATAAAATTCTCTCTTAAAAGCAACTTTTAAATTAAAATAATAAATTTTAATTAAAAGCTTCATTTGTTTCACGCTGAATCTATCTAATTTTTTTAAATATCTCATTATAGTATAAGGAAATAAAATACCGTGTTTCTTATAAATCTATAAATGGAAGTTTTCTATGTTTTAATACAAAATTTAGTTAAAGAGATTTAAAAGGTTATAAACTCTAGTTATTTTGGTAAAACTAACTAAATGTGCTCACTTTTTAAGAAAAATGCTTCCAGTTGATAAGCATATGTTTACTATCCAAAAAATATGCTTCAATTTTCATTCCTTAAACTTTTTAGAATGTAATATTTTCCGGTAATTAGTTTCAAAATGTTTTTATTTGTTCTGTGCCTATGTCCTATAACTTTTCTGTCCTAATACAATCTTTATGCCTTATTGAGAAATTATGGTTTAATTGGATATACATTTACTGAAATATTTTTCACTTTATTTTACAGTTAAATGATTCCAGTTTATAAGCATATAATTATCTCAACATAGAATTATTCGAGACAACGGTACTCATTTAATGTCAACCACTCCTGCAAAAATTTAATTTTAAATTATTAAATTTTTTTCAATACCACAACCCCTTCTTAGATAAGTGTGTTAATTCCAATGTATTGTTTTATTATTATATATTATATTACTATTTATTGTTATATTTATTACTATCTATTATTATATTTATTATTATTTATTATTTTATTTATTACCTACATTAAATATTATCTATATTTTGAGTGTTGTCAACATATATATCTTGTTGTCGGGATGAATTGCTTTTGAAAAAATATTTAATATATAATACTTATATAATTTAAATATGAAAAAAATAATTGTAGAATGTCAGTCATCTTACTATGAAATTTTGTTTTCATCTATACCAATATTAATAATACTGCAAACGGTTTTGTCAATAATGTTATTAAACGTATTCATCGATTTAAGTGCTTCGTATAATTAGACTTTGAACTATAAAATGAATCTTTTATTTTCTTTTTATTATAGAATATTTGATAACCTTAGTATTTTAATTTCAAAACTGATTACTATTATCTCGACTGAAAAAGTTATTTACAGTGTTTTTAACACTTTCATTTAACTTATAAGTAAGCGTTTAATAACCTAAAAAAATTAATTTTTGTAAAAGCCTAAATATAATTATTTTAATTTTGATAAAATTTGTGAAGGCTGCCCATTCCGGGATGCCTCTTCTGCCATAGCTAAACTCAATGTTTAAACACTAAGAATCAATAAGTCGATCAAAGAGACGTTAGAACAATAATTACACAATTTATTAACTGCTTGATAATATAACAACAATTATAAATGCTCTCCCGCGCGGACAAGGGCCTTACTGTCTTAACTCAATCTACCAGTAATAATTTAACTGACCACTAAGCCTTCCTCGACTGCAACTCCGACTCTGGAAAATTGATGAACACTGGAATAACTCAATCTCAACTTCTCGAATCACTCAACCTCTACTCCAACCTCCTACTTTAACCTCTCTTTTAACCTCACTATCGCAACTCTCAGTCTGAGTTTATATATTTCCTAACTCTCCTGCTTCACTTCATTTCTACTTACATAATCACATTCCATTTTTGGTTGGGCAAAGGTTGTTTAGCAAAAGCAATCAATCTTAATTAAAAGTACCCAAGGTTAGGGAAGAGAAACCGCGAATAGCTCAACGTCACAAGTTTATTTATTTATTATTGAAGAATGTTTTTAATTTAAAGATAAGTTAAATAATGTTTTATTTTTTCACCACCAAACTAATAATTCAATAACTAGTAAGCACTCTTTGACAGAATTTATCACAAACTACAAACTTTAAAACGAAGTCTATAGGTTTTAAAAAGAAAATAACCTTAATAGATGACATACCCGTTTATCAAAAAGCAAGAAGATTGGCGTTCCCCCCAAAAAGTCAAAGTTGAGAGACAAACAAATAAATGATTGGCTAGAGAATGGAATCATCAAGCCCAAATTTTCTTGCTATGCAAGCCCTGTAGAGTTAGTAAAAAAGAAAGACTACAAGTTATTGTATAGACTACTGACAACTAAATTTCAATGTATTGAAAATGTTTTAGATCAGTTGCAGGATTCCAAGATCTTCCCTACCATCCATTTAAAGATGATTTTTCCATTAAGGAGTTGAAAAAGGAAGTCGAAAATGTACAACTTTTGTTAATCCTATCAGTCTAATGGGAATTTCTCAAAGCTCTCCTTCGTCTTTTCACAAGTTTTTCAAATACATGCTTATGTATTACAAGACTGAAAAACTTATTGGATACTGCTTTTAAATTTGGATTTCCAATTTGGACTTCCAAAAGATTTCCAATTTTTAAAATTAAAAGCCGAGTTTTTAGATCACATCATACACATCATTCAGCCATTTATCAGCAAATATACTGCAATTGTTCCGAAATTGCCTTTACCAACCAGTTTGAAATTGTTTCAAAGTTTCTGTATTTACTGTATATTTCCTATAGTTTACACCTTATTACTCGCACATTACCAAGTCATTGAGCGACTTAGTGAGGAAGCCTTTAGAGAAGAGCAGAAATAAAGTAGTATTAAGTTGAAGAAATTACTTTCCAACTCTTCACATTTTCCAACAAGATCGATAGAGTGTGGTGCATACAGATGCAAGCACGTATTGGGTATAGAGAAATTTTACTTCAAACAGTAGGAGGTAATAAATATCATCTTGCAAATACATGAGCAAATGAACTACTCCAGCTGACGAAAGGTATCGAAACAACAAACTAGAAGTTCTAGCAATTATTGAAGATTTGAAAAACTTCCGAACATATTTGCACGGCGAAAACTTCAGAATTGACACAGATTGCTCCTCTTTCCAAAAGACAATAAGAGAAAGATATCTAAAAACTCGTATTGCAAGATGGATTTTATCTCTCGAAAATTTTACTGTGGAACAGTTCATCGTCCAGCACACAGAATGAAACATTTTGACATGTATGAAGGGATCCAGTTTTAACTATAGTAGAAAATAGTGGGACAATAAATGATAAAACAGAACAATTATTACATTATGACATTAAAACAATTAATAGAAGAGGGAATTTCTGATGATTGTCTTCATAAAGGGAATATATTATACAAACTCGTAAAAGGAAAAGATCTATTAGTTGAAGAAGATTTACCTCTAAGCACGTATCACATAAACTTCTTATAACCACTATTGACCACTAATAAAGTTATATTAACCGTCGTTGACTTTTTTACAAAATTCACATGCCTGTATCATTTCAGATTTACATGTGCGCAAGATGCGCAGATAAACTAATCTTACAGCAGAAAACCTTAGGCAATCTCTTATGTTTCATCACTGATAAAGGTTCAACATTTACTTCATATTATTCATATATTATCGTAAATAAGTGGTGGATTGGTGGGTGTCCATAAATAATATTGAGGTTTAAAATGGCTATAGTCTTGTAATGGGAAAGCCTTCTAGAGAGATGAACAATATGTTATATTGAAGAGAAACTTTTCAAGTCTCTTTCCTGTACCGTACACTTTAGTGTGTGCCCTTTAGTTGCCCTTTAAACATCAAGATGATTTTATGTCTCTCACAATGCACATCAGAGAGTGATGCTGATGCTAAATTCTTAGGGCTCCTAGGCCCGTAACCGTCTTTAAGCCAATAACGTGTGTGTGGGTTGTTAAATGGTAGGCGTTAAATTTTTTTCATGCTAATGAAAAGCTTTTTAGATATCTTCTTTCCGCGTCTGAAGTACAATGAGGTAGCAATTATTCTGAAGTTTCCTTCTTGAAATAGTGCTTTGTGAAAGATGAATGAGTATTGTTTCTGTCATATTTGGGTACAGGGGGTTAAATTTACCTAAGACTATTGAAAAAGTTTTAAAAATTCAAACTACGGGTTCTGAATGATGATGATGCAACAATTGCTTAAATATAGGATGAAGATGAAAGGGAGAATTAAGATCGGACGGTAAGTTAAGAAGAGAGTGGGCAAAATTGAGGAAATTTCGCCCAGTATGAGGGAGAAATGGAAAGTGAAAGTTAAGTTCTGTGAAAAGGAAAACATGTTTCTCTTTAGATTCATTTGGTGTGGTAGTCGAAACAGCTTCAATTGTCCTTTCTTTTATAAAGTCGTGTTTTTCGCATAATGGCTTCGATCACATGAGTCAGGAGCGAATAGTCATGTGAGCACACAATGCAGACCTCCACCACAAAAAAATAACATCCGCCGAAGGGACAAACAATTCAAAGAAACAGGTCATCATACTTACATTAACTTCCATAGTTACATAATACCAACACTATACTTTTATATTTTCATTTAATTTCTCATTCCGATGTTATTATTAAAAGTGATGCAATTGTAGAACTGGAACTCTATTAGATGTTTATGTGATGCACATTAGGGCTATAATAAAAATATTCTTAAAATTACATTTTTGATATGAATTATATTACTTGCTATAATAACACAATTTGCTTTTCATAATATACTATAGGGTCCTAAAAAGTATTAAATCTCTTTCCAATTCTGGGATTTATTTATCAGCATTGTTCTAAAAAGCTAACAACATTTATGAAAATGATTGTAGGATAACTTTGCATCAAAATTCATTTGTACAATTATCTTACACTTATAGTCATTCGTAATTTTTAAATATCTGTTCACTTCTGAAAAATAACCTACGACACATTTTCGTAATTTTTGTACAGCGACACATTTTCGCACTAATAATAAAAAACAACCTATAGTTCTGCAATTACCTAAATAGCCATTTCTTCTCACTGACAGCCTCAGATAAATGGGGTAATTGGGTAATGAAACCAAAAGTGCGTTTCGCCTAATAAAACATTGATTTTAGAGAGGGCAAAGCCGGGCCGTTCATAATGTCCGTTTCTTGTAATCATCTCGAAGAAATCATGCCCGAGGGATTGAAGGAATTTATCCCATTTTAACCATTTCATGACTCCCTGATGGCCATCGACCCAGACTCCTATTTAAGTACCTGAAAGGCTAATATTTCCAGAAATTTTTCTTCAACTTAAGAGAAATGTAAAAATATGTACGGTATTGTGATATATTAAATATGGTTCTTTATAACTATTCCTTTTTTGACATTTTATTGCATTCTATCAAAATTCCTTCTGATTAGCTTGTTATAAGAAATTTTAATGTTAAAATTAGAAATACAGTAAGAACCCATTAACTCACTGTAGTTGGGATCCATGATTACAAAACTACGAATTAAGTGAATTTCGAGAGTTATAGTATTAATAGAAATTGAGCTGTATTATAAATTCCAACATCGGTACGAAATTTTTACGTTACTCTAATACTCGTATGATATTATTAATGATTTTTACCGAAATCACTTATACAAGAAAAAAAAATCTTTATAACTCTTAAAATTTGACCAATAAAAATAATTGAACGTAGAGTCAATCTCACTGATCTCGAGATCTTGAAAATAATCTCTTTCAAAAAAAATCAAAAATACAAAATTTCACTTTACTAGAAATGATGATTTATATCAATCCAAGTATTCAACTCTGAAAAAGATAAATAAAATGTATTAAAATAGTCGACTCTCCCTTAGCCCCAAACTTTCAAAAGATTTCTCTTCTAAGACAACCCATTTTTGATCTTTTCTTAATCGAATTTTTATCTCCTCTCTTTTATGACGAAAGTCAGTAGTTTTCATCGGGAGACTTAAGGCTCCCGTCTACCCGCCATTTTGATTTCGTGGATGTAATGTTAATCCTATGGAATTTCGACTTGAATTCTCACATCTTTATTATTTGATCTATTTGAATGCAATAAAGTGCATCTGAAAGAGCAAAAAATAATGAATGCTTCTGTGGAATTACTTTTTTCCTATGATTTTTAAAAATATTTTTATTCTTATTATAATTATTCGTTTTTGAGTTTTTCGGTCTTTAAAGAATATTTTCAAATATTTTTAAAAATCGGAGGAAAAAAGTAATTCCACAGAAGCATTCATTATTTTTTGCTCTTTCAGATGCACTTTATTGCATTCAAATAGATCAAATAATAAAGATGTGAGAATTAAAGTTAAAATTCCATAGGATTAACATTAAGCTGACGAAATCAAAATGGCGGGTAGACGGAAGCCTTAAGGCCCTTCACCGTCTCTCTATTTTGCCTCTGACATTCAGAGTGTGGACTTCTCCCCATTGTTTTTTATTTCTTTGTTTCTTATTTTCATAACTTTTCAACCTCTTTGCTAGGATTTGTACAGCAATCCGGTTATATGACCATCCTCTCGTTCTAATTTTCTTGTCTTAATCGTTTTCCCCTTGCTCGTTCGGATTTCATTATCTTCTTTTTAGTTTTTTTTTTCCATTGCTGTGGGGTTTTTTTTCTCCCAAGGTTAGCGACGAGCTTCTTTCCCTCGCCTCCTTCCTTTTGATTCAAAGTTCTGCTCGTCTATTTTTGGATGTATTTCAAAATTTTCTCTTCTGCATCTCTTTTACTGGTTCAGTTCTGTCAGTTTGGGTTTCGTACAATATTCCTGCTTCTTTTCTTCTTTCTATGTTTTTATGTGCGCAAGCATCATTTGTATTATTATTTACTTATGTTTCTAATTTCTCTCGTTTGGAATATAAGTTTACTATTAAAAATTAGAATTCCATGTCACGTTTATCCCACGCTGTATAAAATAGAAAGAAAAAAAAAGATATTAGTGTCCTTTCTCAACAGAAAAGCTTAGTGCCATCTGAAAAATGATAACCTGAATCTATTAAAAAGGAAGCATTAGTAAAACCACTAATTGACGGAATGTAGGTTAACGTAATCCGACTGTATTCCTTCTCCAACATTTTAAAACAAGCTATCGAAATTCCTAACAATGTTCTTGTTATTAAAAATTTTATTGCCAAAACTATAAGTAATTTTTCTGAGTTCTATAAATGCTCGTTCAACATGCTCTTTTTCTTTCATATTACCCTATACATTCATTATTATAAATAATTCCTTTTGTATATATATATATATATATATATATATATAACTTTGAGTTTAATATTCTCTTTTTTTTTTTTTCCAACTACAATGAAAAACGTTTAACCAGTTTTATCCTACTGTCCTATTTAGAGGACAGCTGAATAATAGCTTTCGATCACTGGCGTTTGGCGCATGCGTACTTCTGCAGTAGTGTCAGTCTCGTTATTTAATAGCCACACCTCGTAGAAAAGCTAAACATAAGAAATAATTACATTGAAACTGCAACTTAAATAATTCTAATAATCGATATGATTTACAGAATTAATTAACTACTTCATCAAAATTATACTCATAAAACTTTAAAATGACTGTGAGTGACAGTGGAGTTTAATGACACAAGAGTCAGATATTGCTTTGCTAAGCAACGCAAGGTAAGCTGTTATCTAGGCGTTTGAAAAGTAAATAATAATAATAATTGGTTGACAATATAAAGGGTTGAAAATAGAAAATGATCGCTAGGGTACCCCGAAGATGCGTCAACCACGTTTACAACGGTTAGTTGAGCCCATCGAAAAGGGGGAGAAAAATAATTTGCCCTGAATCATGATTAGCATACCTACCTAAAGAAAGTAAGCTCTTAAGGACATAAAAAAATAGTTTACAGGAGAATAAAACTCTACAGTTTCTCATACAGTCAGTATTCGATTTCGACATTGGTGGGGCCGTGGTAGCCCAGTGGTCATGTTCGTGAACTCACGACCGGCGTTGTATTCTTCGAGTCATGAGTTCAAGCCCGAATGCTACAAGGACCACGGGGTTCCACGTTAAATCTGTTCGAGTTACCAAGCTCCTTCTGTCGGACTCATGTGGAAGTTTAGAGAGAGAGGTACCAGGTCAGGTGTCGTCCTCGTCACTGAAGTTCAAAATTACGAGTTCCATCGCCAATAGCTCTCGTGTTACTTCTAAGTGCAACATTAAAAAGCAATCCCATTTCACTATTGGCAAAAGATACGTCGGCTTCCTTGGAGATGTTTTGTTTATATCTGGGTGACACCAATGCTTCAAAAGAGCTATGAAGGAAAAAATGCCTAATTTCACCAAATTGTAATTCCATTAATGTATAAAAAAAACAAGAAAATTGACATAATATCTAGAGGCTCCTTAATATGCTATAAAAATTCGAAATATGTGTTTTTAAGTGACAAACTCTTTTGAATACTACAGTAGCTTACACTAATATATTCACATTATTGTATAGTTATATGATTCCATAATCATAGTAATAGTTTTATCAGTTGTATCAATTATTTACTATAATACCATTACAATGATTATGTCGACAAAAGGACCCAAAACAATACAAAACTATCCTACTGATATTTGCATGGCCCATATATACAGATTATTATCAAGGTTATTGACTTATATATGGACTGTGCTAAGTATTATACCTGTAATGGTTATATTCATTAAAACTATTACATTCTGGTAATTCTTATATTATTTGTCAGAATCACACATGCATTACTTTCAATTATTCGTTTCAAGATTTAAAATCATAATAAGACGTCACTCGCAAATAATAAAGTTCTTATGAGTATAACACTAGTGTTCTTGTAGTTCCGTTGGCATTATACTAAAAATGATAAAATTTATTTGAATTCAAACTTTTTATAGAATGGTTCAATAACAATTCTTTATACTCTCTGCTATTAAAATTCGCCCTTTATCCTATTTTGTAACTGGACGCATTTACGAAATAGTATAAACACCAACCAAAATATAGTGTTGTGCAATTACCCAAATGACTGTTATTTACCTTAGCTGCCTCAGATGAATGGGGTAAGAGAGTAATGAAATCAAATGTGCCTTTTGCCCAAAAGAACATTGTTATACAAAGGAAGAAAAGGGGCTTTTATAATGCCCATTTCTTGTAAGTGTCTGCTAGAAATCACCCCTGAGGGATTGGGGAAATTTTATCCTTTTAAAGTGTTTGATGATGGCCCACAATTTATCGGTCTGCATTTATTTTTTTACCACCTTAATGAGTTTCACAGAATATGTTCTTATGTTTCAAAGTATTATGAAGCTAATTCATAATATTATGAAATGTAAAGATTTTTTTTACCAATTATATGATCCTAAGCAAACCATCAGAAATGATAAAGATTTTTTGAAAATTAGCTTGTTGTAAGAAATATAATTGAAAAAAAAAAGAGGTAATACACACATTCGAGTTATTACATAAAAAAACATTACAGCATCTTTTCATATCTCTTCTCTTTCGTTAATCATATTTCAGACTTTTGGTCTTCAGTTTTTGTCTTTTTTTAATAATACTCTTAGAATTTCATGAAATTTGAATA
>BMAW01127365.1:393155-403595 GCA_019974015.1 Nephila pilipes | reverse complement strand
TTCCATTTACTGTTACATGTCTTGATCTTTGTGGAGCTTTAATAATGAAGTATATAAATCAATAGAAAAGCTCTTTAAATAAAATTTATGTTTTTGTTCGTTTTTTGAACAAAAAATATCCATCATGAACAATGTAAATATCCGGCTTTCGTTTCAATGACTAAAAAGTTGAAATGTGTTAGGAGAAGGCATGATAAATACTCGAAACGGTATACAAATAATGGCACTAATTTTGATGGATCAAATATTAACTTTAAAAAAGTTATACAAACGAATAATTTTCTTGATCAGAGTTTGACTAATTATTTTAATTCCGAAAATATGTATTGGAATTTCATCCTTCCAAAATTGCCCTATTTCATTGGACTTTGGATGGATGGCATGAAACACATTAAACCTCCCCTTACAAGAATTATTCCTTAAATAACTTTTCTTTCAATAGAAACTTAATAAATTTGTACATTTCAAAAGTTTTAGATTATCAGTCATGTTATTCCACTACACCATAATATATTTCATTATTATTTATCATTATGTGATTTATATACTTTAATTTTTAGATATTTGCAATTTTTTTTTACTTTTGTTGATGTCAAGTTCTTGCAAATGAAGAACGAAATCGCGGGCTTAAAATTTGCACATGCACCAGCTCACCATTTAGAACACGCCTATGCAGAAGTAAGTAAATATTAAAATGTGAATCACAAAGGATTTGGGTAGTAAACAGATTTCAAACACCAAACATATAATTTACATATCATTATTATAAAGTACTGTATGAATTGTATGAATGAGTGTAGGGAATAAAAAGTGAAACAAAAGGAATATTATAGTTGCACCGTCGTTTCAATTAAAATTGTTACAGAAGAACATAGCAAATGGTTGATTAGAATTCTTTTTAACAATATGAACTTTTTTAATTATTATTTTGTGTTAAAGTTAAGAAATGTAGTTCGAAATTATGCAAAATAGATTCAGTTTGATATTTTTTTTTTCACATTTAAATGGTATTTGCCAAAAGGGGTCGGCACAATTTAAATTTGAATATATAAATCGACTAATATACTTCCGACCATGTAGTTTGGACAACAAACTTCCCATACAGATAAAATTATTGAAATAAGGGGAAAAAATCTAGTTAAGGGGACTTAGTACCTTTCGAAATTAAAAGTAGAACATTTTGACACGCTTTATTCTATTCTTCATAAATCAACAATTTTTGCTCATTTCAATATGAAACTTAGCCAGTTTGTGTAATAAAGTACATAGTTTAAAATATGGGGTCAAGTTTCGCTATTAAATTAATATATTTTCTCTTACAACATGAAATATGCGTGCAAAAAACTTTAAAAAAAATTAGCTTACCTTACGTTACCCACAAGATAACATTTGAAAGATGTACATTAGAACCATAATTCTTATACCAAATTAAAGCTAAATAATGTCCTTATTCTGTAAACCTCAAATTTTAAATTTATCTTACATTAAAAAAAAATGAAAAATTAAAAAATTTATCAAGTTTGAATTTAGTAACTTGTTTTTCATGTATCATGTTATAAAATAAAATCTAATCATCCTATTAACAAAAATGAGGTTCACAGAATAAAGATGTAGAAGTACAACACTCATGTAAAATTTTAAAGCTCTGCATGCAAAAGATTTTTTTTAATCCTGTGGGAAAGTGTGAAAATAACAAACTGAGAAAAAGACGTTTGTTTACATAGCATTACATAGAACAAGCCATTTTAGACATTTACATTTTTTGTTGCACAGGGCGTAATAATTGTCGGATTTTGACGTGGTTTGCTTTAAAATGTTCCTAACATTCAACACTATTTTTTAAAAACAAATTTGAAAAATCAAATTTTTGAAGGAGCAAAGGTACTAAGTCCCCTTAAAGTTTTGTCCATACATGGCAATATATGACCTTGAATTGAATTGATATATATGTTACATTTCAAAAAATTAATTTTGACGTTGGACATCAGAAATGAATAATAGGACTTTCGATTAACAAGAGTTACACGCATTGAAATGAGGCCTTTTGAATTACTGATATAAATAATTGATGTGTATTCTGCATTAATACACATCAATTATTTATATCAGTAATTATTTTGTATCTGCTTCAACAAAATAAATGTATTAAATTTTTGAAATTATGTGAAATGAATTTGTTTGTGAATTTTCTTGCTGTTTTCACAATACAGTACTGTCTAGTGAGGAAATTTGAAACTGCCTATTATCTGCATAAATAAAATTGTTCATCGTGGAAAACTTATTAGTTCAAATCACACTCACGTAAGCTGATTTTACGTTAAAGTTGCAAGCATATCAGGGAATTCAGATTTACTGTGTATTGAATTTATATTATGTTGCTAAAATAATTGGGAAATACATACACTTGAATTTTTCATGAAATAAAGAACTTCCATCTTGATTAGTTTTAAAATTAATGACAATAAAAGGGTTGATAATTTGAAATTAATCTTTTTCGTAGCTGTTTGTGTTTGCTCAGAGGTTTATAAAAGTTTAATTTGAAATATCTAGGAAATAATTTTACTTTAAATTATTTGTGGAGACCGAAGGCCAACTTCTTTTCTGTGGTATTCACATCACAACTCAGCTGCATGGCAGAAATTGAACTACGGAACAACAATTTTGCATAAAAGTTGCCTTTCCAAATAATAATTGCGAAAATAATCATTATAGCATAATAAATTGTTCAAGCAATTATTAAGTACTTTACAACCGGACTATTTCTTAAGAAAATGATAGATCGGAGTATGAAACAAAAGATAAGGAACAAATCTGATACCTTTATTATGAATTAAAAGGCCTTGGTTTACTTTTGATTAAGAGCTATTGTTGGAACGAAGCAAAATCAATAAAGTTTTCTTATGACGATATAATTCTTGCAGTTTCGAGGAATATATTCACAGAAATAAACAAATTAATAAATTTGTATAGAGTATCCAATTTCGTTGCAGATAAGTACACAAAGGAAAAATAAGATTATATTCACAAACTAGTTCTTCAAACAGCATCAAAATGCAATAAATCTAACGAAAAGTATACACATTCTTCTTTGAATAATTTAAACAAGACTTCTCAAAGCTAGAATGATGTGGCAATTTATATGAAGAGTTGAACAGGAAAATAAGTTAAAGTGAATGACAGAGGATTTCATTTCGATGATTAAATAGTTTCTGAAGTTTTATTTGCATATGAAAGGCTGATATTTCACATGAGTCTTATGAAATATAATTCACTTTATAAAATCACTAGAAAAATTTCACAATTCTAAAAGGATTAAGAAATAGAAATCACTAGGAATCACTTCCTTCTTTTTATTCCTAATATTAAAAGGAAATAGAATTTTGGATGTTCATTGAAGGGAATTATATATATAACTATATATATGATGTATTCAGTATATGTGTGTGTGTGTTGTTGTGTGTGTGTGTGTTGTGTGTGTGTGTGTGTAATATCCCGTTGAAATTCTCTTTCTGATATTTTAAAGATTTACAGAATGTAGTCTGATATAAAGTATGAAATACAGTTATTCAATATAAGTTTTCTAGCAATGAAAGAGTATTCAAATTACCAAGTGCTATTCTTAGGATAAAACATATTAAACTACATGAATCATTTATTCCATCAGTATAATTCTAGCTGAATTGGAAACAACATGAATAGTGCAATACATTTTCATAATATTTTCTTAATCGGTGGAATTAAAGTACTGTAAAAACAAATTTTATATAATTGTATATTTTGTTTGGTAAGGTTTAATTTAGAATTATCTCCCACTGCCAAAATTTAAGAAAAAAATTCAAATGACTCTTAATGTAAGGAAGAAAACGAAAACAATTAATAATTATTTTACTTGTAAACTTCAATTCATTATTAAAAAGAACTATCACTTTGTTTTACAAAATAATTGTTTTTGTAATAAAATGTCTTTAATACTTGTATAAGACCGAGGAAATATTTTTTTACGAGGGATTCGTAAAAGAAACCAGTACTAAATTTGTCTAAGGTTATGATAATTTTTTTTTGTTTCGTATATGGAGCAAAATTTGTTCTTAACACCCTCAATAGAAGATTGAAATTTATTCCATAATTAGGACAAAAAGTGATATGTGTCAGGAAATCATGACAACAATTATTTATTAATAAAAATCGATTATTCAAAAAGAAGTAATCCAAACAATTTTTTCTATTTTTTTTTAAATTCACGGCAATAAATTTGAAAGTCTCTTTAATTATTTATTATTTATAATATTTTACATGTTTTAGGAGCAAATTGGAGAAACAAAATGATTTTAGCGATTATACTTTTGGTTTTATTACATATTTTCATACATGAAAATAATTTTTCTTATGAAAATAATAATTGTGGAAAATACAATGTACTTTTTATTCATTTAAATTTATATTTATTTTTTACGACTTTTATTGTAAGATAAATAGGAATTAAAGAGGAGAAGTGAATTGCTTCTGAAAAGAGCTATAAGGTTTGAGAAAACAAATGAATAAAACTTAAAAACTTGAGCATTTGTACTCTAACTTAGGATGTCAGAAAACTTTTTGACACACACACACACACATATATATATATATATATATATATATATCGTCTGGTTCTAAACACTAGTAAAGTGAAAAATGTGTTAGAAATGTAGTAGGTTAGGTTACAGTAATCATATATATTTAACCCTTTCAGGGAGGGTAGTATATTTCTTATACCACATATTTAGCACTCTAAAATTCTCTGTAAAATACCTTTTTCCCCAACACATTTGTCTTCAAATCATAGCTTATAGGGTTATTTACTTAAATTAGATGGCACAACCATGTAAAATTATTATAAAAATTATTGCCTTAAATATAATGAAAGCCCGTAATAAGTGATTGATTTATCCCTTATAGAAATGTTTCTGAAATGAATTAAACATTTTAATTTCATCAGTAAGTAAATCTACATGTTTGAAACTTTATGTGAATACCAAAAATTACTCAAAATAAAGTATATAAAGTGTATATTTCATACTTCAAAGTAAGTGGTATATTATTTATACCGGCGCCCATACAGAGAGTTAGAGAGCAACAGATGGCATCACTAAAATTTTCGTATGAGACTGATGTGTGACGGTTCATTTTATTATGATGAAAGATAGAGGTCGTAAATATGTTATAGAGTGCCAATGAGGTAAAAATCAGATTTATTCTCCGAAGAAAAGATATTTAAAATTAAAAAAAATATGTTCTATGCAAAGTTTTGCAAAAAACAGTTTAGCAACATAATAATAACACAACAATAATGTGCGCTTTTATTAAAATTATTGTTAAAATACTCATTTAAACATAAGAATTGAAAAAGCAAGAATAAAATATAGAGAAATTGATAATTATAAACTTTTCCGATATTAAAAATAAAGGAAACAATAATTTATTAAATTTTAAAAAGAAAAGAATTTTTCAAAACCAAAACTACTGCAAAAAAAAAAATCGAACAAAGCAAAGATGAAGGGAGAGTCTTTAAACGCTTCTAAGATAGAATTGGCAGGACACAGCAAATTAAGGGTTTGTTGTCGTTAATAGGTTTGGGAATTGCTTATCATAATGGACATATAGAGTTAGCATGAGATAAAAATAGACGACAAGCTGCTGACATTTGAGGTGCGACAGTAAGGGCTCATCGCCTTTAGCGGTGGACAAAGTATCTAAGTAAACTAAGATGTAAATCATTGAAAATAGGTGTAAAAAGATACAGAAAAGAGATACCCACTTAATGAGGAGAACAGAGCTCTCAGCGCTATGACACCAGATTTGAATCTTTTAAAAAAGAATGATTATTTCTAAACTGAAAAGATCAAGGAATATAGCTTTAGCGGAGATTGAAAATAAAGAAAAATAAAAATGTACGCATTCTGTAAATAATTCAGAGTAAGGAGTGCTAGCTGCCTTCTTTTTTGACACGTCTGTTAATCACAAATTTGGGAGAGTATTTTTCGAATCCAAACAATTTCCGTGGACGCTGGTTTTTAAACACTTGCGGAAGACACACATCCAACAGCTGTTTAGTTTTATCTAGTATTCCTTGAATTGATGTTTTCGTTTTTTCTCGTGACTGTTTCTGTTTTCGTACAATAATATGTACTATTCTTTCAGAAAAATCTAATTTTATTTAGCTTTATAATCAAGTTTTAAATGTTTTTTAAGTATATAAAATTCTAAAATATATTTTTAAAATAATGCCTAGACGGGGACTTTCTATTGAGAAAGCACTTGCTTTGTTTGAAGAGCTCCCTTTTTCTTAAGCCTTTTGTACTGTACCGTTTGAAGATAATTTATTGTTAATCAGACAAATAGGTAAATTCTGATTTTTAAGTTTAAAATATTTATTGTGACTATGTACAGCGATTATACAAAAATAGGACAGGAGATACCAAGACGTCCGTCTGGACCGGGAACCAAGCAGGGACTGACGCTCTTTTAGGGCCATCGACCTCCAACGGTTTCTCGTCGGCGAATTCCCCCAATCTTCACAAGCTGCCGAAATAGCCACGATCACCCTTCTGCTGACATCTCAGGGATCAGGTGTCGCTCGGGCAGTCCAGATGCAGGAGTGTCAAAGTTGGTAGCTCGACCAACAAACATTGAAGAAGGCCGAGGAAAGTGGATATGCCACAGACGTTACAGCTTCCTCCCCCCTTCGAAAAACTTTTCTCTGAAAAAAAGTTAATGTTCTTAAAATGTTATGAAGGAATCCGTCCAAAGATAAGATGACACTTAGAAGATTCATATTATTTCACACGCAAGTACTACAATATCTCCTGAGTTGTAACAACATTAAACTCAAATATTTTGATTAAATTTGAAACTCAAAAATTTGAATAATTAGCTTTAATAAGTGAGTGTTCTTGCTAGGGAACTTACAAGCATCAACAATAAGAAATTAACACATTATATTGGATGATAATTAAAAAAGATATAATTCCAAATATCAATAATAACAATAAAAGCACATTAAAACACATATAATGCCAGATATGCATATTAAATGAAAAATTCTAACAAACAGTTCATTTCGATACTTCAAATACAATAATTCACATGGAACTAATCCAACCATGCTTATTCTAATCAAAAAGTTAACCAAGCATATTTCTTTCAGGTTTTTTTTTTTTTTTTTTTGAAAATCAAGTTCTCTCTACTCAAAAAGTTAATCCAACATATTCATTTCAACCTTTCTAATGGGTTTACCTTTTAAGCCCAAATATCCCTTTTAAGTAGCTCTTTTATTATTATTTTTTTTAAACATTCGAGAGAATAACATATATCAAAAATCAGATTCGAACACACACAGATTTTTTACTTCTTTAAGACTTCATTAATCCTTAGTTATCTTACAGTTTACAAAATTAATTTCTCTGATATACCAAAATACTAAAAAAAAATATCAAAACACTTTAGTTCACCATACTACTTCTTAAAACCTTTTTAAAATGCTACATGTATATTTTTCTTTTAAATTCACAAATCCATTATTCTAGAAAAATGTTCATATAAAATAACACTAAATACACAATTCATTACCCTAATAAAATTTCTTCAAAGCAAAGACAAACGCACATACATATGTATATTAAGCAACACTTCCGATTAAACTAACATGCACTGAAACCACATATCAAAGAGATAAATCTAATACATAATTTATTTTTTTTAGCACACTCATATTTTTCACTACTCTATAAGGATCAATAAATTCTATTCCTCTAAAATAGATCTGCTGAGTCTATCTGCATTTTTGTGGCTTTTACCTGAACAATGTACAATTTTGAAATTATATGGTTGTAATGCCAAAGCCCATCTCATTAATCTAGGGTTTGCACTGGTGTTTTTATTTAACCAAACTAATGGATTATGATCGGTCATAACTAAAAATTTATTCCCATCTAAATAATAATGTAATTTCTTAATAGCGAAAATAATACTAGCACATTATTTTTCAGTTGTACTATAGCGTTTCTCAACATCCGAAATTTTTTTTACTTAAATAAATTATTGGATGTTCTTCATTTTTGTCATTAAACTGTGTCAAAATTATTCCCATTCCAACAAATGAAGCGTCAGTTTGTACAATAAATTCCCTTTCAAAATTTGGCGCGTATAAGACAGATTTGTTTATCAATTTCTTTTTTAGTTCTTGAAATGCATTTTCACATTCAGTTGTCCAAACGATTTCCCCTTTCTTTGCCTTCCCCTTTAAAGCATTAGTCAACGGAGCTGCTACTAACCCCAGGAATGCCCTGATGTCCGTTTTGGTTTTCGGGGTGGGAAAATCTATGACGCTTTGAACTTTGACCTTAGAGGGAGACCTGAGTCCCTCGCCTACTTTATGGCTTAAGTATGTAACAGAATTTTGAGCAAATTTACATTTCGATGGTTTCCATCTAACGGGTTTATTGCTAATCATTTCATATTCCGGTCTTTTATAATATAGTTTTAGCATGTTAATATGATAAATTTGGAATTTTTTTCGACTTACAGGAATTTCTACTAAGTAATTAATTTCCGAAATTTTACTTAAGATTATTTCCGGACCTATCCACTGTTCTGCTAATTTATTTGGTCTAGAGGTCGCCAAAACAAAAACTAATTCTCCTTCTTTGAATTCGCGCTTTACGGTCTCTTTTTATCGTACCATATTTTTTTCTTAATTTGCATCTCCTCCATTTTAGTTACAGCCACATCTTGACATCGTTTTAATCTTTTAATAAACTTGAACATGTATTCAGTTACAAGATCCTCATCTGGTTCATCTAGCTGTCTTTTCAAGTTTTTCATAGGGTTATTAGTCCTTTCTAATTGTTCTTTGTATTGATCTGCATGTCTTCTTTCATCATCTAATTGCAATAATAATTCTTTAACACGTTTTTCAAGCTCTCGACTAGATTTGGCTAGATTTTCTTTCTCCCTGGTTTCTTTTTCCAGTTGTTCCTCCAACTGACCAAGTTTGGATTCAAGTGAGGATATTGCAGTCTCAGATTTTGACCTTTGAATATCTTTAACAACCTCTACAGAAAAGAAATCGTAACCAGATTTCTCTTTAATTAACTCCGCTGTTTTATTCCCTAACAAATACCTATCGTGTTGGTTTAAATGATTTCCGCATACGGCTGCTTTGGTTTGAACCGTACCAAAATCTCCGGAAACTTCCACGATCGCTAGAGGCAAACAGACTAATTCCATATTTAGAGGTTGTTTTATCAAGATTTTCTCACCCGTAAAAGAAGAGGAATTTATATATCTTTTACATACTAAATCAATTGTTGCTCCCGTATCTCTTAGGATTTTTACTCCTTTTCCATTCACAGACCCTGTACTAGTATATGAACTAAAAAAACTAGGAGTTTCTATTCCTTCGATATTATTTAAGGATTCTGACTCTTTCCTTTTCATTAATTTAGGGCATGCAGTTTTTATATGACCCAGCGCATGGCAATGAAAACATCGGGGGCCAGTACGCCTTTCAAAAGCCCTTTCCCTTGACTCAAAGCGTTGAGGGGGATAAACGGTTTGTTTGTGGGGGGAATCTCCGAAACTAGTTTCTTTCCCTTTCATTCCCGATATAGGGGTTCTGTCGTTTTTATTAGCTTTATCACTGAATCTCTGTTTTATCTTTCTTACTTCTTCATAATTGTCAAAAAGTTCTGCCAATTTCGATGCTGACTTAAAGTTTGCCCAGTCGTCTAGGAAATGATCTCTCATCTCAAATTTTGCACGTTTTTTTAATTGGTCCGAGACCATCAGATCTTTTAGATCTTCAAAAGTCTCAACTTCAAGCCCCATTAACCATTCTTCTAAATAATTCCTAATTTCAAAGGTAAAATCTTTCCATGTATGATCTACCTTTCTTTGATGCTGAACAAATTTTTGTCGAAAGACTTCTGGACTTAATTTAAATCTTTGAAGTAACAATTTTTTTTACATAATCATAATTATCTGCTTGTTCTTCTGGTTAGCGAGCAATTAATTGCACTATATCTAAAGGTAACAACCCCAATAAATGACCTACCTAATCTTCCCTTTCAATTAAGGCCCTTTTTGCCTGACGTTCAAAAATTACAAGATATAAACTTATGTCAGATTGATTTGGATTAAACTCTGGTAAAAATCTCTTTAAATTTACCTGAGGTGTGGAAGAATGTGCTTTTATAGAAGAATTTGATTCCTCCATTCTTAGGTAACCATTCTCTACTTTAAATTTTTCTAAATCATACTTCATTTGGAGTTCCCTTTCTTTTAATTCATGTTCAGCTAATTGTAATCTTTGTTCCCTTTCTACCCCTTCTAACCTTAATTTTTCCGCTTTTTCCCATTCCTCCAATCTTAGTTTTTCCGCTTTTTCCCATTCCTCCAATCTTA
>BMAW01127365.1:369851-393145 GCA_019974015.1 Nephila pilipes | reverse complement strand
TTCCTCCAATCTTAGTTTTTCCGCTTTTTCCCATTCCTCCAATCTTAATTTTTCCGCTTTGAGTGAATCCTCTTCCGCTTTTCTATTTGCAATGATAGTCTCAAACATGTTTTTTACGAATTCGTCATCATATCCTTCACAATCAGTGATAGCCACTTTTATTTGCAAAATTGTCATTCCTGACGTTACATTTATCCCTAATTCTTTTGCTATACTTAGCATATCTTGCTTTTTCCCTTTTCCGAAAAAAGCCATTTTTTTTAAAATAATAACAGTATATATATATATCAAGTACAAATACTACCAACAATTTTCTATTCTCTAGAAACAACACACTAAAAATGTTCCCATACAAGAATAAACACTAAAGTATCAAAAAAAATTGTCTAAGAATTTTAAACCAAATTCTCCACTTAAATTGTAAATACAACTCAAGAAATATAAAAGTACTCACCCCTTTTGAAGTACTCTTGCGACTTGATGCATTAATAATCGACGCCTGGCGGGTCACACTATTTAGTGATGCTACTATGATGAATCACTTTTTTCCGACTCCGGGTGAGTCGCTCCTCCGGATGTTTATTCCCACATCCAAATAATACGAATAATCTCCTGGACTCCTTTGCTCCTGGCGAGCCGAGTCACGCCTCCGGGTGCTTTTTCCGCAACTCGAGATAATCTCCTTTACTCCTTTGCTCTTGGCGAGCCACTTTATTTTCTTCTTCCACGCAGAGGAAAAGAAGATGCGAAGAAAAAAAAGTTTCATCGGTTCTGGGTCCTTCGTAGATGGGTTGAGCCCTACTCGTAGTGATGAAAGCCAGTTCCCACACACAACACTCCTGTCACAGAATCCCACCGCTGCCACCATTATTTAACCGCTGTACCGTTTGAAGATAATTTATTGTTAATCAGACAAATAGGTAAATTCTGATTTTTAAGTTTAAAATATTTAATGTGACTATGTACAGCGATTATACAAATATATGTGACAGGAGATACCAAGACGTCCGTCTGGACCGGGAACCAAGCAGGGACTGACGCTCTTTTAAGGCCATCGACCTCCAACGGTTTCTCGTCGGCGAATTCCCCCAATCTTCACAAGCTGCCGAAATAGCCACGATCACCCTTCTGCTGACATCTCGGGGATCAGGTGTCACTCGGGCAGTCCAGATGCATGAGTGTCAAAGTTGGTAGCTCGACCAACAAACATTGAAGAAGGCCGAGGAAAGTGGATATGCCACAGACGTTACAGTACCCAAGTCAAAGAGGCTAAAGCATGCTGATTACATAGCTGTGAGGTGTGCTTTGTGTAGTTCGATTAAAAAACAAAAAAGAACGACATAGATGTGTAAGGATTGTAGTGTACCATTATGCAAGCAATCAAAAACAGAAAACTGTTTTATAGCATTTCATAGTGTGTGCATGTGTATCGTTTTTTCAATGAATTTATTCTATTACTTCTTTTTTTATTATCAGCATCTGCTATAAATATAATATAAATTTTAATTTTATTTATTTTAAAAAAACTCATTAACATGTGGAAATATATTCCCGGATAAGATATAATTTTTACATATTGCATTATTTGTCATTTGACTCTAATTTTTCAATTGTATTGTTTTGTCATACAGTTCTTATATTTTTATGTACATTATTTGTATGTGGTTGAACATTTTTACCAAAGCTTGAAATAGAAATATGCAATTGAAAACATGCCTATCTTTAAATAAAACTGTATATATATCTCAAATCAATTTTTTATTAAGTTAAATATATAATATCATCATTATTCTGAGATTTATTAAAGTTTAAAAAATTGTACTTAAATTAATGCATATATTTTTTGCACAAATTATTAGTTTTAGAGATAAAAAAAACCAGTAATATAAAGTTTTAATCTTTTCAAAAGTGTATTGTAATTTTAATGTTTCACAAAATAACTAAAATATTACAATTTTTTTGAAAATATTTATTCCTTCGAAGGATTACGAGAGAGCGAGGGTACAAATAAGATGTCTTAGAAGAGCGCGGTGGTATATTATTTATACCTTAAAAATCAGGAAATAAATAAAAATTAATTTTACCACTTGATATTGAGTCCTTTTAACATTATTATTCCATATCAAGTGAATTTTATCAAAAATTTTATGTTTTTTATGTACCGATCCTCAAAGGGTTAAATTAATAATTTATATTTCTTGAATACTTTAGAAATCTTAAATGTTTGATACACAAGCACACACACACACACACACATATATATATATATATATATATAGTGTTCATGGAACAGTTCTCGCAAGTAATCATTTTCATCCCTGAAGAAATTACTCGTTATATACCGTGTTTAAGGACATTAGCTTCCAAACGCAAAGTTACAGATGCATCCAGACTCTAATGGCAATAGCATACTTGCAATACTATTGCAAGTTTAGGATAGTAGAGAAATACTCGTAGAGTATTCTTTCTGGTCCTTAACAGCCGCCGAAAGAAATTACTCAACCGCCGAAAAATAATCCCTTGATGTCCCCCTGGTCATTGAGCTTTCCATGGTAAAGGATCCATTATGAAGACTTTCAGATGGCCCCTGAGGTTGCAAGAATACAACATAAACATCATTTATATTAGCGGCTGCAAACATTTCGATGCCGATGTCTCCAAAGCAGCAAACGAAGACAATAATAAAATTCCTTTTCTAACATCTATTACAGATTACAGGAAAGAGCAATAGTAACAAGTTGAAATTTGTAAGAGATCCTTGAGAAATACAATAAATATCAAAATATGAGTCAGTGTATTGCAGGGAAGAAACCATGATCCTATGGAACTCTAATACACTTTGGCTCTCGATTGTACGGAAACAACTTTGACCAGAGTTTCTAAAAGTTCTTCATGTTGTGCCAATAGCCGATCATCTCGAATTGGCAAAGACGAATGACTGAATAATTTGAAAATACTATTGCTCAGGACTTTATGTCAGCATTTTCAGATATTTGTCTCACTGAAAAGAATGTCAAATGCGGGAAGTCCTTCCTGAACTTTCAGCAGCTGAATTTCCTAAAATAAAGTCGGCTGACGTACCATTTACAAAAATAGGAATTGATCTACTAGGGCACTTTTCCACTACACGAAACAAAAATAGTTGAATTATTGTTTGTACAGATAAACTGGCGAAATTTATTGTTCCAAAAGCATTTCCAACAGCTGACTCCATCCAAGTTTCTAACTTCATTGTCGAAGATATCCTCAACGATGGTACTCCCAGTGAAATGTTAATTGATCCAGGAAGTAGGTTCTTATCAAATATGATGAAATATATTAATCAGTTGTTCCAGACTTCGCATCTTCTGATGACTGCCTATCATCCACAAGTCAATGGTTTGACAGAAATATTAAGCATTAATTTAGCGGACATGGTGTACATGTATGTAGATGTCAAATAAAGTAAATTTGGATAATATGCTCCCCTTTATGATCTTCACTTATAATTCAGTAATGTAAGATACGACGGGATTTAGTCTATTCTTTCTTATTCATGGTAGAGATATAAAGACTCCTTTCTACATAATTCTCCCGAAAATTACAGGGAAACTTAACAATTACATTCAAACTCTTATCACTAGGCCTGGTGAAGCTAAACAACTGACAAAACTAAATATTCATAACAGATGTTGAGAACCTAGTTTGGATGTTTTCTCCAATACGAAAGGTTGTAATGTCCGAGAAGATCTTAAGAAGCTATTTTGTATCACATCCAATAACTCGTGGAATTTTTGATGTAACGTATAGCGTAGAAAGTATGGAAGAGAACCATAGATGACGACGTTCTAACAATGATCACTTCCAGAAGATGAAATATTTCTTGTAACAAATGAGCAAATGTATGAATAAAAAGAAAACATCTCAATTCTTTAGACGATCTTTTACATAGAACAAAACTACACTGCAGGGAAACGTTGCTTATTCGTAAAATGGTGGAAAATGTAGAAAGACCAATTTGCTGGCAATGGTACTAAAGCAGGAATCAACTCTAGTGCCACAAACCTGCAATCATTCATACGCTGCATCCAATTAAACTTCAAACTTCAGGTTGTATTTGACCATGGTCGACATATGGAATGACCTGCGAGTCTACATTTATTTTCGTAAACTCATGCAAAGAAGCATGAGATGAAGAGTGAGAATCCTCGAGTCTTGTGATGCAATTTCTTATTTGTCTGTATCCTTTTGTAAAATCATTGTTTAAATGGTTTTAAACAAAGGAATTTGTTTATTACAATGTAAGAAAAGTAATAAAAATATTAATTTAAAATGCCAAAATGTTACACCAACTGCCCTTCTCCAGATATTACATCCTCAACACACTTTAAATACTTGTTGTAAAGCATCCTGACTACAAAATGTCATTAATAGGATGGAAAACACTTCATTATTTTCATAAAAAGTGGTCGAATTAATGCATGGCATCCATGGTGAAATTTTTTTGGAATCGTGATGGCATTTTTTTGCTTTCGATATCCATACAGCCTTTTAAGTCTTTCAATTTTCAGAATGAGTACTATCCTGTATTCCTGATTAATACGATATATATACTAATGGCTTACAAAACAAATGCTTTGACTAAGCTGATCACCCACTACATAGTATGACCAAAAATGTCAACTAGTATTTTTAAGTGATAGCATCTTCAAGTGACGCAATTAACTCTGAACAATTTATCTAGAAGAAATTCCGTGCTCTTGAATACGAAGAACAGTTCTCATATACACATTTCGAAATTTTTGTATACGTAATATTTAAAATAGTAGCAAATAAAACATATAAAAGAATTTTATTTGTAAAGTAAATTTTTTTCTTGTTTGTATTGTCAATGTTTACCTGCATGTGAGATTTTATAATTATGTATTTATAATAAAAAAAAGGTTTTGTACGGAAATTTTTGTATGTAGTTTTAATTAAAGCATAATTTTTTAAAGTGTTACAAACAATATTTCTACAGTTACTTATGAAGGTTAACAATTTAATACGTTAATAAGTTTACTTTTAAGCAGTCTGCACAAAAATAGATTTGAATGTATGCATATTCATAGAACTGTTTTTTCCTCCACTCATTCATCTTCAAAGATAACATTTTTTATAAAGTTATTTTAATTTAAATTTCCTTCCTTTCTAAAATTTGTTAGAAGGTAGATTTTATCATTATTTTCAAGATGAATTCGTAATAACAATTTGGTGAATAATAATTAAGGAAAAATATAAATTAATTAGTTTTCTCACAGTAGTATTAAAAAATGTTGTCAACGAAGCTCGTGATATTGAACCAAGAGACTAGAATTGTACAAAAACTGGCATCTAATTCTGCTAGCTTCCACACTCTACCTTGATGAAAGTTTTGAGCTTCGATAAAATTTATTGCGCCTTCTCCATTCTACACGCCTAGTCTTATATGGAATGAAGACCAGAAAACACAACTCCATTGAAACATTATCGGCCACGAACTCTCGCATCCATGACCACTCGGCTACCTTAGCGAATAAAAATATTTTTTTCTCCCTCAATTCAATTTTCTATTACAAATCTATTTAAAAAGCACTTTTTTGGCGTAATTTCTAAGCATTAGAAGGCTGTCATGAAAAAAGCATAACGTACAATTTCCTGATAGCAATGCAGGATGTGATGTATTTTGAATTTCAAGATAATTTATACTTTTTATTCTATTTAAATTAATTAGATATTTTTACATTCAAAAACTTTTCATAAGAAATTGCAGGATAAAGTAACAGAAGTTTTGATTCTTGTGTAAATTCTCATCGACCAATTTCGACGTACTAAAGAAATTTCGCCAAACGATATGATATTCTGCAAAAAACTAAAAGTGTCACTAAACCATGCGACATAACACCAATAATGGGATGTGTGAAATTGAAAACATTTTTTATCTTCCATAAGGTCATCACGTGTTTCATTTCGCTGTTTACTATGTGGTTTTATGTGACTTTGTTTAGCAATTAAATAAACAAATCACTTGCCACTATTTTTGCTTTATCGCCTCACATATTTTAAGGAATAATTATAATATGAGACCTACTTAAATTACAGATTATAGTTGTACATAAATTAAAGGCAACAAAAAATTACAATTTAAAACTTAAATTCATTATTGAAACAATCGTATTAAGTAAAGATATGTAAGTAAAAGTAAAATATTAGACTGATTTATTTATAATCACGTATAAAGTACGAACGTAAAAACAAGCAATCTTCTTCGGATAAATTCTTTTTATTCCGTTAACTAAACATGACAGACATCTACATTTTTAAATACAGTTGCCATCAAGATAAACATAAAGATTTAGGAAGTACATTGAGCGAATCCGAAAGATTATACATTTAACGAATCTTAAATATTATATGTTTAACGAATCCTAACATTAATATTTAGATTAATTAATGTGACATCGAATTCGCAATAAATAGGACGCATTATTTGATAGTTTGAAGGGGACTAAATATTGTTAGCCACCAAAGTTATTGTCAATAACTCGTTTGGTATTGCGCAAACTTTCATTAACGATAAAAAAATTTGTCAACTTTCATGATGAATGGAATTTTGCAAAAATTTAACTTGCATGGTTACAAACTTAGAGGAGTAGCTTCAAAATTTTACAAGTATGGTAATAATTAATTGATTCAATAGTTTCACACACGCATGTGAGCGCCCTGTCTAACATATTACTTTGAATCCTTTTAATAGCATTTATTTTCTACACTAGTTTCAGTTCAACATTTGATCATGGATAGGGTCTACGTTTTACTGAAGCCGTGTTGAACAGAGGAGCATATGAACATTTAATTAGCTTGGATTTACAGTTTTTCCCTAGCGGGGATATATGTTCTGTAAAAATAGTTGGGGACAAATTCAGATATCAAACGTAATTCAACAATGAAAAGGTTCTTTAGCATTAGATCTCCTGCTTGCTTGTAGTAGATTATTAAGAAACAATTAATGAGTTATGATTCGGTAATATATCGTCAATGAAAAGTGCTCTTCAAAAGAATTATAACATTTTTTGTATCAACCATTTTTTTATTTCAATTTCAAAATAGAAATTCCATGTTAAAAATATCTTGAAAATAAATTTCATATATTAGGAAGTTTGACTGTAGAGCAGATTACTTTCAAATCGACTTAAAACTATTTTTTGCCTTATAACTAAAAATAATTTCTCCAAAGGCTTGAAATTAAACCAAGCATGAATTTCTCGCTACCCGAATTCTTCCACCTTGCTTCTGGCATAACTCCAAGCTGCTAAACGTCCTTTTAATATTTTTTTTTCTTGGGAGAAAAGTTTTGATCGAGTTAAGCCGTTTGTTGCTCGAGAAAGTTTTTAAATTCTATTTTTCTTTTAAGAAATGAACTTTTTGGGAAGAAAAATAAAGTTTTGTGCGTGCGAAACACTTTATCTTTATTTTATTTTATATATATTTCTGAATAGATATATATTCGAAATTTATATATTATTCTAAGAAGCCAGTTCATGAAAGTTAAGCGTATTTGAATTGTTTTCATTGATTGTTTGAGATGCTTGAATAAGATTAAGAGACAAAATTTCTCAATCTTTGTAAAAGCGTGCTTTTTTTAAATTAAAAATCAAAATACATATTGTATCTTCTATAAAAGCATTATAAACATTCATTCATTTACTGCTGCTTCATCCAAGAGTTTCTTGAAAGTAGTAGGAGGGAAGCTGAAAAAGTACCCGTATTAATAATGAGAAATATAGTACTAGAATTGGGAAATGGGAAACAAAATAACTCACTGTAGTATTGTACAGCGATATTTTTTTCCTTTTTCGAGGACGTCTAGGAGTATGATATCCTAAGCACTCCAAACAATTCATAGCCACTACTTTTTGACCATTTTCAACTTCTTTGGAGCAGAATCATAGGAAGTAACCAATTGTTTTGAGTTTTATTTGGCTTTCGGTGCGTGATGATGAATGTAGTCTCACCGACTCTCGATGTTTACAATTCTTCGTGGCATGAATCAAAACTAACTTCTAAATCCGTAACAAATTTGTTTTGGCACCTTTAAACAGGAGGCAGCATACGTGATAAGAATAATCTGCCTCATCAACACCATCAGTCATGAAAAACAGGTTTTTAAATCACCTAAGGATATTCAAGAGACAATTTCGATGAGACGTGTGTTTTCATTAGTTTCATAGAGCCTTTACCATATTATTATACGATTGCAAATACTGTTAATGTAGTTATCCCGTAGGCTGTTTTTGTGTCATAATTCTGAAGTGATGACCATTTTGCTGAGAATCAAGCTATTCAGAATCTCCTTTTTTATGTAATTTGTCGATTTTGAAATACGTGAAGGATAATTAAAATGCTTTAATTATTATATACTAAGAAATGTCCCAGATATCTGTATAAAATTTATTATATATATTAATTGATCCTTATGAGTGTAATGTTGTAAAAGACAGTTATTAATGATAATTTGTTTAGTTTCAGGAAATTGTAGAATGAAGTAAAATGCATCATCGAAAAGTGTTAGTTACTATCGAAGGGTAGCGTAAAGCTTTAATTGTTATTTAAAATAATTGAGATAAGAACATAATTTTTAAATATCATTCTTAAAAGGTTTCTATATAGGCCCACCTAAAGCTATACTTTACTCACAGCCTTTCTTGATATTTCGGAGGTCATTTTTGTAGAACTAAGCAGATAGAATTCTATCTACTCCACTCAGCGAGGTTTTTCAATGTATGGCTTCCTGAAACCAAACAAATCAGTATTAATAGCTGTACTGTACAACATTCATTAATTAAAATTTTACGAAACTTCCTTGTAATAATTTTTGGAATCTTTCCCAAATGAATCTTAAAATGTTTCGAAAAAAGGGTTGAGTAATTTGTGATAGCTAAAGAAACGGAATTACTATCAGACAAAATTGGTAGATTTCTGTTTGATTTTCTCAAATTTTCTATTTTGGCCAATAAACTGTATTTCTGCTGTTAAAATAATATTTTTTTGTATTATTCAATAAGAAAAGCTTTATTTTATGACGTACTCACAAGAGATGTTGCATTTAATGGATCATACGAAGATATTATTAAAAAATTCTTAGAAATTATAGTTGATATCTTTATTGAATAATCAGTTATTGAGGGCTTCAATATGTTTCAATTTTTATAGTTTAAATTAAAAGTAAGCTAATTGATGATTCAGCATATAATGTTTCCATTTATATGATAAAACAGAAAATGTATAGTGGGATACGATTTCCTTATTCTAAGTGCAATGAAATCTTTCAGCCGAAATAAATTTTACTAAGTATTACATCGCACAGGAGTAAAGCAGCCTCAGAAGTTATTTGAAGAGAAACTCGCGTCAGAACCTGTATCAATATTTTCAATCATTCAAAAGTGCTTAGAATATACCAGGAGTTTCGAAGGCTCATTGAGAAAGTAAAACGCGACTGAAAATGAGCAATGGACTGGAGAGACATGTAGTTTAATCGTTCATACTAACCATATTGGGGGAATTTGAATGAAATTAAATGAAAAAAAATTCAAAATAACTACAATGGAGGATATTATTGCTACTTCTGTGGTGATGGGAGGAAACTAATTAGTAGTTATAATTTAGAAATGAGACTTTTTTTTTTATTTAACATGAGTTACATGTACAATGTTTAATATGCTAACCACCATATTCTAAGATTGAAAATAGTCATAGTAAGGCACCTGGACATAGCAGTATGGAACACAACATCAATCTAAATGAATTCCACTTCCTACTATATGACGTTGGCCAATGATCGTAAGGATTATCTCTTTCCTCTCGAGACGCTAATCATTTCTAATCATTCTACACCTGATTCACGTAGAATGATTAGAAATTATGAATTACCCTATGTTCTGAATAAATATCATGAGTTATCTTGAATCGCAATAATTCCGTGCGCCATTATTATTTTTAAATAATAATAAAATTCCGCTTGCATTATCCTATGTTTCTGAAGTGTGCACATTATGCAAATATCATTCCCAATGAATAATCTGCTTTATCTCCATCTATTTCTAAATTTGAAATATGTTTTCAAGTCATACAAATCTTCCACTATAGTGAATGTGAACATATTAATTAATTGTTTGTTTGACCCATAACACTCTTAAGTCGCATTTTAGTGCCACAACAAATTTTTGAAATACCTGTCAGAATACGAAGCATATAATAAATATATATTGCTCTACAGGGTGATCAACTTAAAAGAGAACTCGTTTGTTTTTTGTATTATCTACATGTAAAATATATGTTGCAAGACTTTCAACATCAATAGTTTTTAATATATCTATATTTAATGTACAGGTATTGTTTCTTTTTCCTTTCTAATTCAAAATCTTGTTTTTGAAACATAAATTCGTTTGAACATCATTAGTAATCTTTAATACAATTTTATGCCATTGATTTGAGTAAATCGCTTGCTTCTTTCAAAGTTTTTATTTATTTATTTTTATTTTTGAAAGCTCAATTCGCGCGTAAGATTAGGAATGATAACAATATAAATCCTCTGCATAAACTATTTTTTTGATTTTAATGGATTCCGATGTGTACTTAGACATAATTCCAACTGTTATTGCTTCACTTGAGATACAGGGCAGTTACTGCTAGTTTCGGCAAGACGCAAACACTCCACACACGTCTAACATAACAATTAAAGTGCTTATGGAATTATTTGATGACAATTTAATTTCAGTAGGCCTCTGGCCACCAAAATCCCCCGCTGTGGGCCGGCCCGGGGGGGGGGGGGGTGTGGGGGAGTATATCGAAGATAGGTTTTTCCAGAGAAGTCCTGCAAACACATTGATGAATCAAAACAAATCATAACTGAAGAAATCTAGTCATAAACACCAACAATGTTGGAAATTGTGTCAAAACACTTTTTCGGCGTGTTTATGTTTGCATTTAAAGTGTTGGCTAACAGTTTCAACATTTGTTGAATGGAATGATGATGTAAAAAATTTGAATTAAATTTGTTTTTCATAAAAACAAAATTATCACAGGATTAAGTAACATTGTGCGTCTCCATTTAGGTTCTACCAAACAAATAAAGTTGTAACAGCTCAACAGTGTTGAAAATTGTCTCCCACGCTTAAACAAGGCTCACACAATTATACTTACAATAAGAATAGTTGCTACAATCGTCAGATTTGAGGGTTATCAGAAAACTCCGACGAGGGTGATTATTCTTTACAGATTGATCTTATACAGGGTGATTAATCTTTTAAATTAATCACCCTGTATAATGTATTGTTCTATTAGAAAGATGTACTTGCTAATATTTTTACCTTCTACACTCACTTATTGATTGTTGTTTCATATAAGTCCTAAAATATAAGTTTTTGTGTCGAAAGTTCACTCATAATCACACAATGACATACAAGTTCATTCCAAAGTATTCATCCGATGTCAAAATTCCATATTTTCAAAGTTAAACGACACATAATGATCAGTAACACATGGATGAAAAGAAAAACTTTGGAAGTTTTATGTAGTGAAAATTGATGGATCCTGTGATTTTATCATGAAGCTAGTTCATGAAAGCTATTTTAGCTTTCAAAAAGTTACCTCGCATTGGTATTGTGTAATGGACCAAATGACTTCATGCCACAGAGTTGGCCCTCTGAGTTACATGATATGACTTCAAGCGATTTCTCCATGAAAGGGTTGGTAAGAGATAAAGTTAATGGGCCACCATTACACATAAATTTATTTGAACTTAAACTGTGGATTTCTGCTACTGTACTATCAATTACATGCTTTACAACATGTCTTTCAGGAATTTATACATCGAATTGATATTATACAACTAACGAAATGAAGCTGTATCAAACGCTTGTAAAAATAATCCCCAAAATTTTCCTTTGCATTTATATATTACTTGTCATTCTGTGCAGTTTATTTATGAATGCATAGCATTTTGAAATGAGATGAATCATTTTGAATATTCCTCTACTTATGAAAAAAAACATGGTTTTTTTAAAATATTTTTTTTAAGACTATAAATTCTAATAAAATGGAATGTATACTGTGTACCTTCACATGACCATTGATGTATTTAATACTCTATTTAAAAAAGAAAAAAAAAATATCTCGAAGTTTTTTGTACATGTGTCCCAAAAGAAGCTAAACCTTTTGGTAGTAAAATCAAGCGACGTGTTTACAAAATCTAAAATAGGAACCGGTCTTATTTCGTAAGAAAAAAGTGAGAATATGAAATTTTGCTGAACACGTATTCAGTTTTGTGATCATGAACCGACTTTCTATCGAACCTTAAAGTCACACATGGGTTGGGCGATAAGAATTTCAAAGTTAGTAAAAAAAAGATTGAAAATGGATTTGAGAACGCTTTTTATATAAGAATGGTTAGAGTGTAACGTTTTCATTTCAGATACTATTACATGAGACAGATGATGAGATAGTTCTTTTCGAATGTCGGAAGTGTACGTCTAGAAGAATGTTAAAAGTAGTAGTTTTCAATTTATAAAAATATTTTTTAAAATTCCTTTAGAAAGGTTTTGCATTTACAACACTATATAATAAAGTACAGAACAATGCATTCCTTGTAAAAAATTTATTTGTAAGTTAGTAAGTAGTTCTACTTGATGCTCAAACAAAAAATAAATTTTTTTTAGCTTGTACATTATTCTTTTTATATACAAAGGCCTTAACGTTAAATACTTCTTTTGGTAAAAAAAAATTTAATAAGTATTCTGATTTCTAGAGATTATATTTCATCAACTTCATAACCTCTCAAACAGATTTAATCCAAACATAAACATATAAGCAAAAAATTATAGCCGAAAAAAAGTAATCCAGCTTTTTTTTTTCCACCTCTATTTTAAGTCTCACCAAACAAACGAGCAGTCATGATATAGTCCTGCTACTGTCTCCACCCTGAAAATCATGCAAACGAAAGCAGCCTGAACAGAACCCATACATATACATACATATTATTACAAGACATGCTATTATTATTATTATTATTACATGCATACACATATTATTATTACATATAAGCATATTATTATTATTATTATACATATTACATATACATACAAGATATTATACATACATATGCTAATATTATTACATACATAAGCATACATATTATTACATATGAGCACAAAGAGTTAAAGAGCATATTGGCTATTACATACATATATACATATGTTACATACATATATTATACATATACATACATATACATACAGTTATTATTATTGTTGAGTTAGCAAGCATACATATTATTATACATATATATATATATACATATGACACACAATATTATTGCTACGTAGTTGGTTGCCACACACATTGGTCATTGTCAATACAGCTGTTATCACACATTATATTATGGCAGCTGCATTATTGGTTGGCTGTTGGTTGTTGGTTACGGGCTGCTATGATGACACACACACACATGGTTATTACATGTAGCCATTGTTACTGACATACATAATATTGTCATTGTGGCCACGATCATAATATGCCACACACACACAGCTGGTTACTGGCCATTGCATTTATCAATATTGGTTACGCCATCACACATTGGTCAGTCATTACACACGAATACACACAATATTGCTGCCACACACACACGTCGACACAATGCGTTTTGATCGGCTGGTCAATGGCCATCACGCCATCATTGAGACATATTGAGGCCACACACACACACACACACGCCACACACACACACACACACATTGACAAGTTAACATTACACACAAGGCTTATTGTCATTAGACATACATGGTTGGCTTATTGGCTGTCACATTGTTGATATTACAAGCACACACACACACACACATTACACACACACAATATTGGTTATTATAGCCGGTTGGCCATTATTACCACACACACACACGTGCTATTACACATATATACATATACATATACATATACATACATATTATATATATATATATATATGGAGATCATATAATATGTTATTATACATATACATATAAGCATATATATGGAGATTCATACATATACATACATATTACATATATAAGCATATACATGGAGATTCATATATATATATATATATATATATTATTACATATACATAAGCATACATCATATATATATATATGATCTCAACAGGAATTGGTGTCATTGAAATTCTTACTCCCGCAATTAGTGTAGAAAAGGAAAATATTAAACCTGTGAGAAGTTAGAAAAACAATTTTTTTAGAATAATATTGATGAATATACGTGTGTATGTTTTTGAATTTTGCTATATGTTTTGTTTCTAAATGATGCCATTATTCTCAGCTATTATTATTATTTTAATGTGCTGGTGAAAATACTGACAATTTTATATTATGAAAGAAGAGATAATTTCTGCTTTCACGCAGAGAGTGAGTAAAGAACTTTTCTTGTTAATCATATTTTGATTTAAATAATGTTTTAAATCTATTTAATTATATATTCACTCCCTACTTGATATATTTACAATCTTCAGGAAATTCTACTTTTGTGATATTGAGGATCTCGTTCCTTGAGTGTATATATATTGGTGAATAATTTTTTTATTCTGCACAAGTTTTCTTAATATTTTATTTTGTGTTTTCATAAAAGTTATTCAAACTATATTGGCCTACAAAGTGTAATAAATTTTGAAATAAGCATCAAATTTTAAATATTAGAAGATATTATAGTATAATTTGCTTATGATAATAAGAATGTCACTTTTGCTTTTGGTGATTATAAATGAATGATTATGAAACTTTTAAATAATCAATTAGTTTATTTTGATTATACGATTGATACAAATTTTGTGATTTTAAAATTTTATATTTCTTTTATAAAAAGCTCAAAAATTTGCATTTAACTTTATAAATATTTTATGCATATTAAGCAATTATGTATTCTTAGCATCACATGATATGTCATTAAATCTGTTTCAATATTCTATTCGTTTTCATGCTTTATTTTATACTTTAATTTACTCCTAAATTTTATGGAAAGGGTTTTTAGGTTTCCACAAAATGTATATGTGTAATATAATTTTTTTTTCACATATCCGTATGAAATTTTCTATTAGTTATATTTTCGTTAGGAGAAGGTAGTTGTTTAATAAGTATTTAATTTCTCTAATCCGTTAATTAGGAAAACTAATTCATTTTATAATTTTAAGTTTACATCCAAATTTACATTAGATAATTCTATCAGATAAAACAGCATTTCTCTCAAAAGGCAGGAAATTGATATTTTTAATTCAGCATTAGGTTTAAAAGATTCCGTTACTTCTGATGATAAAGTCATCGATGAACGCGACAAAACCACTTCGTGCATATTCTTTAAGGATAATGAGCAATTTTGCAAAGAAATGTTAGATAACATAGTCGAAGAGCGTAAAATTCTGAAAGAGGAATCAATAAAGAAAATAGAAAGGGAGGGCAAGCAACTAACTGAACAGAGAGTATTCGAGCTTGAAAATCTTAAATTGAAGGCACAAAATCTTCTTACATCCATAAATAACCCAACTCAAATCGAATCTAGCCCCATGAGGCATGATTTTAAAACAATGCTGCCCACATTTATTCCTGATGTAGAGGATATGTTATTGTTCTTAACAATGCTTGAAAGACAGACGAAACTTCTGGATTGTATCTGCAGAATTTTGAGTATCACATTTAATTGGAGTCCTTTCAAGTGATATTGCTAAACTGATAGCAAAAGAAACAGTAGAGATGTTCAGGATTTATGCCCGAATTCACATTATATTATCGCAAGGATTCAAGTTGACAGCAGACCGATTTAGGGTTCTCTTTTGTCAGCATCAGAAATGGTATCATTCCACTTGGAATTTTTCTTTTTTTGAGCTTATAACTTATTTTGAATATTAGCTGTAGAAATTAGGTATTAATTCATTTGACAGATTAATACGTCTCATCATTGCAGACCTAATTAAGAAAAAGAATACACCAGAACATAAGAATCATTATTTAGATAGTTGGGAATAATTTAATGATCATGTGTTAGCTGAAAAGCTGGATTTATATGAAAGTGTACAATCTCCTTCACAAAAAGTAGCAAAATTCTCCAATTAACAAGAACTATACAAACCCAGGGTTTCCTAGAAATGCAAATAATTACGAATTTAGTAAAACCCATTCCACCAAAATGGAAAAGAATATTTCGGGTAACTACAACAGTACATTTGCTAACTCTAGCTGAACAAAATCCTCTAACATCCAAATGTCGACAACACTGTTTGCGATCCACCTATGTCTTGTTATGGCTCTGACAGTTAGGTTTTATGAAAAGGAAATGTCCCAAATGTTCACTAAAGAAAGTGCTTATGTCATTCAGATGTTCACTTCTGTTAACTCTCCAGCCGCTTTACTTGACATTGAAATTTATGAAGCTTTAGGTACAGTTTGAGCTGACACAGGAGCCAGCCAATGAGTAGGTAGAGAATTAATGCTGACAAGAAGCATAGTGGACAACAATTCACAGAACTTCATCTTTCTATTTGTCTGGCTGATGATCAAAAATCCACATCACTTGTCCAAAAAGCTATAGTGTCAATAACAGTGCTATATGTGAATGAAATTTCGAAACTGATTTAATTTTTCTGCCACATGCAATGGTAACCGAACTCTTCTAGGTGTTGACTTTTTAAAAAACGTTAGGAATCGAAATGGACATGCGTAAGAACTGTTGGTATTTTGGTGACAAACCAAACAGCAGAATACCTTTTCTAAAAGATTAACAGTCCTATGAAAATGAAGTCTCGGAGAAATAGTAGCTCTTGTCCCACAAAAATTCAATTTCCATTGATGTTCTTTCACAGAGCAACCCTGCTGATGAAACTGAAATCAGTGATCTCCATTAGCATGAAGAAGGACAGTCCCTTGATGCAGAAGAAAGAAATGACTTAACGGTCCTACTTAATAAAAATAATGGTGTTTCCAGACTAGAGGGGGGAACAAATGCAATTTGTAAAACATTTTATGAACACATGTGACCACCCACCAGTCTTAACTGCCCCTAACAGACTGTTTCCATACAGGAAATAACTTTTAAGGAAATAAATTGATAACCCTTTGGCCAATAATATGATACAGGAATGCGAATCACCATATGCAGCCTCAGTAGTTTTAATTCTCAAGTCTAATAGAATAATGGAACTGTTAGATTGCGTGTAGATTATCGTACGCTAAATATGATTAGTATACCTGACAAATATACATTGCCTATCATGGATGCCTTTTTACATAATGCAAAATCTACTACTTTTATGTCTACCCTCGACTTAAGTTCTGGTTATCATCAAGTAGACGTCAACCCAGCAGATCAAGACAAAAGTGCATTTATTTGTCCGTTTAGTACATTTACGTACAAATAATGACATTTGGTCCCCGCAATACCCCAGCAATCTTTTAGAGACTTCTGAACCAGTTTTTAATGGATTACCCAAAATGAACATTCTAATATATTTAGATGATATTGTTGTATAGTCTCAAACCTTTGAACAGCACATTGAATATATAAGAATGGTCTTTGACAAACATAAAAAATTTAGATTATGTACTAACAGAGAAAAATGTAAGTTTGACTCCTCTCCAGTGAAATATCTTGGATTACGGATAACTCCTAAAGAAATAGATGTGGATCAAGGCAAAACTCCAGCAATTCAAAACATTTCTTGTCCCAAAAATGTTAAGCAGTTTCAATAATTTTTATAGACATGTTCTTGGTATAGAGAACTCATCTCGAATTTTTCAGATATTGCTACACCCCTTAGCAATTTGACAAAAAAGATTATTATTTGGAAGTGGAGTGAAAATAAATAACTAGCCTTCCTGACTCTCAAGCAATGTTTAATAATCTCTCCAGTACTGATACAAGTTAATGATACAAAAACTTTTATTATTCGAACGGATGATAGCAATTATGCCTCAGGTGCAGTTATTCTACAAGGAGAAAGTTCATCCGATGAACCGCCAATAGAATATACCAAATGACTCTTAAGCAATACTGAGAAAAATTACTAAACAAGTAAACGAGAAGCCTTTTAGAGACTATATTAAAGGCACAGAAATCACGGTGGCATCCGACCACCTACCATTAAAGTGGATAATGAATTTCACGACACCAACTGGAAGACGAGCCTGATGGGCACTCCAGATACAATCTTACAATCTGAAGATAGATTATTTTCCAGGGAAATGCATTATTATAGCAGACATACTTTCCATGCCTGTGGCTAAAAATGAAGAAACAGCTTGTGAATTAAAAACTATAGTTATTGATTTCCCGACAAGAATGTCTAGAGAACTTAGGACTAAACAGTTGAAGAATTTTGAGTTAAAAAGGATCATTTAATGCTTTGAAAATTCCAACAAGGGAATTGACTTTGCCAATTGGAATGAAAGAGGGTACATAATGAATCAAGGCGTACGATACTGGTATTCACCACATACTGAAGCTGATGTAGCTTAATTAGTTACATCCTCTCATAAGACTAAGAAGATATTAAAATTATATTATGATGCTCCTACTTCTGCTCTGAGATATTATGATAGGAACTTTTCTAGAATATTTATAGAACGTTATTGGACTGGTATGACGAAGTATATTACTGAATATGTGAAAAGTTGGACAGAGTGCATGAGATATAGATCACAAAATCATAAGCCTGTTGGTGTTCTGTAGGCCCCAGTTCCATCTCAATGATTTGAAATTATAGCTATTGACCTTTTCGGTCCTTTACCAGAAGCGAATGAAGGCATGAAATGGATAATCATAGTGGAGGATTGCTGAACAAAACGGGTTGAATTATTCCCATTAAAGGAAGCTACTGCTAAAGAATACGCTGTAAAACTTCTAAATGAAATTTTTCTGAGGTATGGATTATCTCGCTGTCTCATAAGTGACAATGAGACTCCATTTGTTAGTGCAGTAATATTTTGAATATCAGTTAAAGTTTCATTCTCTTATATCACCCTAAGGTAAATCCAGTTGAACGCAAAAATAGAGATTTGAAACTTCGCATGCAATGATGGTAGGTAATAACCTAATATTATTTCCTGAAAGGTTAACCGCTGTGAAGTTTGCAATGAACACTGTAAAATATGAAACCACATTTTAGACCACAGATCACACGGCAGCGTACCTAATATTCACCAGAGAATTACAAACTTTGGATCACGTAAATACTATTCTACCGTTTACCATCCATAATGATAATTTTGTACTGGAATCCACACACTATTTATAGCGCTTTGGAGGATATATGTCACAAATTAAAGGAATTATTGAGATGATTCTAGATCGTCGAAAAACATTTGCAGACAAATCACGTAAACCGAGTCCTGTTTATAAAACTAATAACCTATTTTGGGTAAAGCATCACTCATTAAGTAAAGCAAGTCGAGACAAAAATGCAAAATTGATATATTTAATGCCTTTCCTGAGTAATACTAATATAGAGACCCAATCTCCTGTCGTACCATCCAAGGAAAGAGACCTCGCAAACAGTCTTTGACTCTTGACTCTTGAGAGGAACTGCTGGATAGAATGCCATGTCAGCTATAACATCACCTCGCCAAGACGGTAGCCACATGTCGCTACTTGTTCTTTTGGAGGGAAACTCCTTTTTCTGTTTTCGAAAAAGTTTGCGTAATAAGTAGGGAAGAGCCTTTCTATGAAGATGATGTGATGTATTGTAAAATATGTGTTTTCTTCCTGTTTTTTGTATCACTTATTATGTTGTGGAAAGTATCGAATATTAAATATTATTTGTTTCTGTATCTATCACACTTTTTAATTATTTTTTCTTAAAACAATAACAACACTGGAGAGATACAAGTGTTTATTTAACACTTTATTAATGATAAAATGTTATATGTCAAAATTAATAAAATTGAGATTTCTAAGATAATGAATTTCTTAAGAAATTGGGGGTGATGGAATATTTTTAATCTTATGATCTTTTCAAACACCCCTTAAAGAATAAAAATAATCACTTACTCGAGGAGGATTTGAAAAACATGATTTTGACATTTGACTTGAGTTATTTATAGATAAAAAAAAGTAACTATTATAATTTCTTAGGTTTCATGTCGCCGAAAGAGAAGGAATACTGATGTGGGCGGAGTTTTGACGAAAAAACCGGTAAATTGTGACAGTGGATTTCTTCTTTTCATTTGGAGTTAATGAAGAGGAAGGACTTGAGTATGTTGAGTATTCACGTAATTATCAAATAAATCTCATTTTGAAAAAAAAAATTGGTGTATCGTGAATCGACCTGTTGCGGGGGTTAGTAGCCGAATGTTTTAAGTTGCTTTGTCATAAAGAATATTATGATTTTCTTTTATATAGACAATTTCTGTAAACCTTTTAATTTTAAATGGAAAATGAAGGAAGTAATACACAGGATTGTTACGTGTTTACTTCACTTTATATATTTAACGAGTTACAGCATATTAGTATCAATCTATGTGATTTACTATATGCTTTTAAGATGTGTTTGATGGTTATTGTATTCTATTCGCATTATGAAGAACTTGATGACCTTTTATTTTATTAAAATATACAAATTGTTTTATTCAAACTTTTCTCTTTATCTAATTAAAGTAATACGATTATCATTTAATAAATTTGTATTCTCTAAAAGAACTAACTATTAATGGAAATAAATCTTCCTTAAATGGTAAAAAGTAAGTAATACATAAAGAATTCAATTTTTAAAATTTTCCTAATAAACAAATTGATTTAAAAGGAGAGTAAAGTTGGTTTAGAACATTCGTTTTATTTAAATATATAATTACTTGTGATGGTTATTTTAATATCAATTTTAATAAATGAATTTTATTTAAATATAGGTAAGAGTTGCTACATCAAGTAAACTCATAACGCAAAAAACTGATATATTTTATTAAATAAATCAGATTAAATAATTGTTTATTACATAAATCAGAAATAAAAACAATGAAATCTCGTAAGAACTTAAAACCACTCTGGAAATATTTTTTTTTAAACTTTGGAACTCCTTCTCTCAAAAGTTTTTCCTTGCTTAAATAAAAATGCCTAGTGTGATATAGCTGAAATTTTAAATTAATTAAAATTTCTGATGCAGTAATATGTGAACAATTTGGTATAAGAAATATGAAATTCAAAATATCAAAACAAGTTGAATAAAATATCAATTTTCACATCATAAAGTATAATAAAACCATTGCGTAAAACATGAGTACATTTTAGTGAGTAGAACAGCTTTTACTGATGTTAATTTAATTAATATAATATAAAATGAATGACAACGACAAACAGTTTATTTCAGAGGGAAAAAAATATTTGTACGTCGTAGACTGCATCTTCAACTTCATGGGTCTTAAATGAAGAGGAAGGACGTGGTATATATCTTATGGTACATGTCTATTATTTCAGTTTATAAATTCTGTTTTTCACTAATATTACATTTTGAATTTTCTTGGTGTTAATTACTGAATATAAGATGAAATTAATTCATACTTCTATAATAATCTAATCTATTAAAACTTTAGAATGACTAAAATGAATATGGTATTCGAAAAAACAACCAATCTTTTCGATGTCATTCTACAAAAGAATAAATCAAAACTGCGTAATGTTATTCCTTTTCAAAGAAATTCGACTGCATTGCATTCAAATAATTCATATATATTAACATTAAAATGAATTTGAAACAAATATAATTTGCCTCATACGCAAATAATAACACAATATCAACATTTCCTTTAACTTATTTTGGTAGAGACTCTACAAATTTGGGAAAGAAAAGTTTCATTTCTGTATTTATTTAATTATCCTGTTAAATGAATAAAATAGAATTCTGTATTTATTTAATTATCCTATTGAATGAAAACGAATAAAGCCAATTCACGTTCTGTCTTCTTTTTCAAAAATATTTTCGTGATACTTTGAGTGGATAATATTTGCAACATTCGAAGTTACAAAACATCGCTTAATTTATTTTTGGTGATATCGTTGAAGATGTAATGCTTGATAAAATAAATAAATTACGTTAAGTATTTAAGACAGGAAACTGCAAAAGAAATTTATTTTAAATATATTTGAATGCTTGAAACCTAGGTATTTTCAAAATAAAAATATATTGTGTGTTAAAAGATATTTTATTCTCCCGAATAAAAATATTTGCTCACTTTTCTGTGCATTTTTTATTTTTTGAAATTGCCAACCATTAAAAAAAAACCTTAAATAAATACATATAAGAGTTTTTGTTTCCAAAATAAGTTGACAGAAACATTGACGATATGGGAAGACATATATAGAATTATGTTTGTTTTTTCTGATTAATTTTAAATATTTTTGGATTACATTTTAAAAGAATAAATCATTAAATTGGAATGAAAAAATTTATAACCTTAAATTTTTTTCTAAATCTTCGGTATCACTTGCATTATTTCTTCGCAAATGTTTGCTTACTCCGTTTTATCAAACAAAATTTAAATATTTTTGATTGCTATGTGAGCAAATTAAATATCCGAATTGAATTGCCCGGTTTAAGGGAAAAAAAAGTTACTTGCTTGGAGGGATTTGTTTAAAATTATATGTTTCTTGGATAAAAGTTATTCAGATATTGAAAAAAGAATTAAATATAATTCATCTAAAAAGTGTTGCAAGGTGTAAGGTATTTTTATGAATTAAGCGAATTCTGTTTTTCATTATTAACTTCAGAAGCCTGCAAAACTCATTTTATATTTAATTAAAAATATTTACCTCTTTACATATATTTTATACTTTTCTATTCTAGTAAGATTCAGGAAAGTAAAAACTGCTGCGCTAGGAATTTTAGTTTGTTTCTTTTAAATTTAATATCCAAATGTAGAAAAGTGAAATTTTTTTATCATTATTCTATTGTTAAAAATGATTTATCCGATAGGAATAATTAAATTAAGAAGTATTTTTATTAAGAAAATTGGATTTCAAACTAATTATTTTGCTTATTTTCGTATTTTATTATTTATTATATTGATACTTTGTATCAATATGTATAGTAAAATTAATATAGTAAATACATTTCATAATGAAAAGAGTGTATACATAATACATTATATATTACAGAAACTCAAAAACATATTTATACTGTTACAAAATGTTTAATTGTTAAGAGAATGTATATTTTCCATCCTTGCAATATTTGTTATTTTAATTATTTATCATTAAAATTGAAATTAAATTAGAGG
>BMAW01127365.1:282920-368092 GCA_019974015.1 Nephila pilipes | reverse complement strand
GCGAACATCGCCTGGTTGGGCGCCGCCTTTAAGGCCTTTTCCTCACAAAAAACCCGCCGTCTTCAAAAGGTTAGTTGAATCAAAATAAAACGTTCTCATCAAAATGTAATTGTACTGATACGATGGTCTACAGCAGGCATTCTCGGAGCGTATCTACGCGTGGATACGCTGGGCAATAAGAGAGCAAACGATAGCGTATCGCATGTGATACGCTGAGTGAACTGTCTAAAGCTACTGTCTTATTCCGTTAGTTGAAAACTGAACATTTTATCTCTGATCTCAGCATTCCTTTGTTTTCGAGACGAAACTCAGTATGTTGGTATCTGCTGTGGACATTCTGGTGCAACTCTTTCTTATTTATTTATAAGTAGTCCAGTTTGAAAATCATCTTGTTCGACTATCATGGCATTTTAGAAAATATTCCTCTGATCCTTTGGAAAGACCTCCTTACCATCAATTCACTCAGCATTGATCAAATGCACTTTCCACGCCACATGAGGATGTGCCAACCGCAATAGTGAAGTAAAAGCCTTAATACCGGCTGCAAGTAAGAAAGGAACTTTCGAGCGTTTTTTCGTGTGTTCTCCTCTAGTGGATAGCCAAAGGTGTGCTAAAATGGTATACATCCTGCTTCTCCAAGACATGAACCTCTTGCTATTAGTTACACTTCTGTAATATGGTTGAGTTCTACTTTCAAGTTAGGGTTCAGTAGGGAATCAACTATGTCTTTCACTCCATATAGAACCATCCATCAAAATAAAAAGACCCAATGTTGGTTCTCGACCCAAGAGCTTCCAGCTCACTGAAACAAAACTTAAAAACAAGGCATGTTACGTGGATTTTAGGCGAAGTTTAGAATTACTACTTACGAGGAAATTTTTTTGCAGATTTGTGGAAAGAAGCTACTTTTTTTCAGGTAATTTGTATTTTGAGCTATAATTCCAGAAGAAGTTTACCAATTATACGCTTCGTTCTCTTTCACCAGTTGTATTCTGATCATTTTTTCACTTTGTGAAGGAACTCAATAACTCTCAGGTATCAATTATACAAATTTCTCCAATAACGTTTATCAGAAAAAACGATCAGATCGCTTAAATTTTTGATACGTGAGTCATTGAACACTCTTACTTCATTTCAGCTTAACATTAGCAGGTATCCTTTCCTTCCGTGTTCAAAAAAGGAGACATTGTTATAGCCAGTTTGTTGTTCCGATAGTAGCGTTCTTCACTTATTAAGTTTTTAGGTGTCGTAATCCTTATTTTTCTTTTTATGAAATTGAGAATAAACATTTATTTGAATGATGAGAGGACTTTCGGTTTATAGCAGATATTAATACTTTTATTCATTCTATATATATATATATATATATATATATATTATGGTCATTAAATAAATCTTTAAAAGAACAAGAGATGAACCTCTTAGCATTGAAAAATGTTTGTTCTTATTAGCATTTTGACTCACTAGATAACTGTCGAAGTATCGGGATCATGATGCTTTTCGTAATTCAAAAATTCTTCGTCATAATTTTTCTGGTCGATGAGAACATCTCCACTTTTTTAGAAACTATTGAATGGAAGCAACCCATTGTTTTGATTTTGTTTATTTTACGTGCAGAATGACGAATCCATTTATCAAGGACAGTAACTACCCGACTTGACAGCAAATGACAACCACATCAAAACTAACAAATGAATCAATGACTGATTTGATTCTGCTCTGTTTAACAGTTAGTGCCACCTAATGTCAATAACAATTTATTTTATTGATGCAGTCTGTTTTCAAATATAAAAAAATTTTGAACCACTCTCCTATATATTAATAAAAATTTATCAGATTGGGATCTTTTTGTGCAATATTATTTTCAATATCACTTGCTTAATGAAACTAGCTGTACATTCCCTAATTTTAAATTAGTCGATTTATAAATATTATAATTTTTTTTCTTTGATAAGTGCTTTCTTTTTGATTACCTAAGTTATTTTGAATAATAGAGATCTTAGATTACTGCGCGTCAAGAGAGATCTGTCATACAAGAGATAAGAAGCAAAATGTCAGTGAAAACATTCAATCATTAAAGAATGGCTGATAAAATAGTAAAATTAGTTTTCTTTAAGCACTTTAATTGATCTCTCGTAATATTTTTGTATTTTGTATTTTTGTATCAGGCAATTACTTTATTCATTTTAAAATGGCATTAATCAGCCATAAATATATTTTGTAATATTAACTAGTTTCCCTGCAATTTAACGCAAATATCCATAACGCAGAAAATTAATATCAATATTGGAACCTATATCTTACCTCATTTTATAATAATATTCGTAACCAACTGTTAGTAATCATGGATTCCAGCACAAATTCAAAGGGTCAGACTGTATTAAAAAGTATTGACCACGTAGAGTATCCGAGAAAAAAAAATTAGTCTAAAAATACTTTTACAAAAAAAGTAAGAGTATAAAACACTCTTTTCATCAACTCGATACACCAAAGAACAATTTCCTTAAATGTTGTCTAGACACATTTCTTTTTGTTTTCTCAGTAAAAAAAAAAAGAAATAGTTTCAATCTTAGGTAGAATCAGTAATTCTTGTCTTCATTTTCCGAAATTTCTTATGGCAAATGTCTCGAAACATGTACTGAAATTTTACAAATGTTTTTTCACATTATTCTTTCAATGGAAATGTGACCATATTTGGCTGAATTAGTTTAGGTAGCTTAGAGTATGGAATGTAAAAGTGATTCACAATAAATTCAAATAACAGTTATAGCCTTTGTTGTTCCGTATCCTATGAACCCATCTAATCAATCCAAACAGATGGGACGACTCAATAATTAAGGATTGAATATATATATATATATATGTGTGTGTGTGTGTATGTTATTTACAAACAATTATTCATTTCACTCTTACATTTTCGAACTCCAAGACATCAGAAGGACAAAAAAAGAATTCTATAATTTCCTCTCACTTCCACAGCCGTTACTTAGTGTGATTATTCTTAATTTGGCGGGCTTAGTATTCAACTTTTGCGAATAAATTCTTCTTTTGCAAAGAAGAATTTATTTTCATTAATTTCTTGGATATCGATATAATAGGTTCTCTTAAAGGCCTATTGTTACTTGTTACTTGTTTAAATTAATATTGTTGCATTAAATTAAGCATGGACTTGTTATATTTATCTTCATAATTTCCATGCCGTTTGACTTATTTTGTTTTACAAGGTTATTCAAATGATTAATCCGATTAAAAAATTCCATATTTTCATAAATAAAAGACATAGAATGATGAGTAATGCATGAATGCAAAGGAAAATATGGAAGTTTTTAATACGTACTTAATATAACTTTCTTTAGTTACACGTATAATATCAATTCAATTAGTAAATTACTGCCGAACATGCTGTAAAGTGTCATTGATAATGAAATGCACAATTGCAGAAATACATTGCTTAATGTCACAAAAATTTGTTGGTAATGCTAGTGCATACACTTTATCTTTCAGAAAATATCAGAGAAACAAATCGTATGAGTCCATATCAGGAGACTCATGGATCAGATATGTAGGATTAAGTCATCTGGTTCACTGCGACGATCCAAGAGTAAGGTAGACCCATGAAAGTTGTCATAACATCTTTCGAGAAATAGCTTCAAGAACACTCTAAGGCCATTCGTTTTTCACAATGTATAACTTCCATAAATTTCAATTGAACACGTGTATTGCAAATCATTCTGTGATGTTTAGTTTTGGAAATGTAGAGTTTTAAATTCAGATGAATAATTTTTAATAAATCTGCATTTGAAATATTTTTAGTAAGACATAAGCGTAATCCATTATATTTATTTTCCCCATTTATATTAAAGCTTTTAAAAATGCCAATATTTTCAAAGTTATATTTTTTTTTATAAAATAATAATTTTCTAACCTTATTGTAAATGTAACGCTGAAAATCAAATTTCAATTGTTTTTCCGTATTTGATGCGTTTTTCTGAAGAAAAAAAATATTTTACAGTTAAGGGGGTAAACTTATTTAGAACACTATTGGTAAAATAAGCTGTAAGAATCATACAGCAAAAAAAAAAGCATTCTTGTTTCTATATAAAATCAGATTTAATAGAATTTCATTGCAATACTCGATGTTTCAAAATGTTTCATATCTTAAGAGTAAGCCGTACTCAAAATCAAGCGCTGCGGTTTAATAGTGATTCATTCACTTCTGTGGTTTATTTTTGGATTTTTAGTTCATTGCTTTTAAAGGAATAAACAAGGTACTTAAATAAATCGAAAATTGCAACTACTTAACTAATATTCTTTGTTTTTACCGTTTTTAATCTTTTGAAAATATCACGATAATAATAATAAAAAGACTTTGCGGTTTTGAATCTTGTTTATGGTTGGATTCTATTTTGCCTCAGGCATTGATTAAGAAAAACTGCTCCATTTTGGAAAGGGTTTTGTAATAATTCGCTAATAATTTTATGTTAGCGTTGCAAATGTTTCATATTTGATTTAAGCGCTTTTGGCCAAAATTTGATGCCATTATTTTTTCATATCAAAGGCATAGGATAAAACACGATTTTAGAAGGGTGGTACAAAACGTACTTGTATTGAGGACAGTTGATACCATTAGGATATATTGTCGCCATTGGTTATTTCCATCAGTTAAACATAACTAAAACAAATTTGACATTGATTCATATGTTAGTTTTGATACAGTTTTCCTTTGCTGCCAAATCAAAATTTGATTTCTGCCTCGTCTTTTTGAGTCGAGTTGTCTTCGTCTGTGAGAGCTGGATTCATCATTATGCACCAGAAATTAATCAAATATCAAAATGTTTGGTTGCTTCCGGTGAATGTTTTCGACAAAAGTTAAAGATGGTTTCATCGAAAAAAGTTATGATGAAGAATTTTGTAGGTGTGAAAGGTATTATGATCACGAATACGAGTAACTGAGACTTAGACAACTGTTCAGTGAGTTATGATGCTTACTATAAACAAACCAATTTCGATTCTACGAGCGTCATCTCTTGGCTTCTCTAAGGACTTATTGAACTATTAGCGTACTTGTTTTTTTTTTTTTTTAAATATATATTTCAATTTGCAAATGTGATTTCATTTGAGCCTCTTTATTTTACTTTTCTTTGTTGGCCCACGATCCTTAATCAATATCTTTTGCACTTTTATTGCACACAGTGCTATGATCAAATGGTCGGTGAAAGTAGTAGCCGTTTCCTTCTGGGTTATTTCTGAAAATGTCACCTTTTTCTGACGTTCATACAGATAGCTCATTCTCTTTTAAATTATAGTCATAAAAGAACTATTTAGTATTATTTGCAGTACATTACTGTAATATTTGTAACAAATATTAATGGTTAATTATTCAATGAATGATAAATATTGGAATATATTAGTTTGTAAAATATTAATTTGAAATATCTAAGTAAATGCATACAATTTAAAAATTTATGATACTATTACATGTTTTAACTACTTAAAACCCCTTTTTGAGTATGATACATTTAAAACTTTGAATTGTTTTGCTATATATATATATATATATATATATCAGCATAAAAATATTTATCATCAGAATCATCTAGCTTTCGATTTGAGCCATTTCGCTAACAAATCCCCACCTAATTATGCAAGAAAAATAATTAGTGAAACAACAACTAGATCGCTAACATTTTCCCTCATTATACAAAAAAAAATGTATTTAGGCTACCGGTATTGTAACATCTGTATACCATTAAACTAAATTTTGTCATTAATTATTATTTCTAACTCAAATAACGCATGATAGTTTACGAAGAAGAACTCATCTCGTCAGCACGCATTGGGAATAGTTTCACCTTGCAAGTAGGATTTACTTCACCCTTTGATGACTGCAACCATCTAATGCGTAAGTAAAGTACATTTTATGTGTAAGTACAGGGAGTGACTGATTGATTAATTTTTAACGTCGAAATTAAAAGAAAAATTGGCGACGGACCTCTCAAATTTGAACCATTGTGAGTCGGTATTTAAAATGATAACCGACTCTTCTAATTTCTGTACAATTTCAGCATGATCACTTAGAAACTTGACAGAGTAAATATGCAAATGTGCACTCGAAAGGTCTTAAGTAGCATTAGGAATCAAGGCTACAACCCGATGGAAACTAACTCAATCATATACTCGAGATCATGACCATTTGGCTAACGAGATCGAACAGTGTTCTTGAAAACTATCAAAAAGTAAAGGAATGCTTTTCAATCGTATTCGTATTTCTTCATGAAATTAATTGCCATCATCCCATGCTGGGGTGCTAGCATGCACTCACCGTTTTCATGTCAAGTCGTGGGATAAAATCGCCTGTGTAATTCGGATAACACAATGTCCATCTTTCGAGGCTAAAATATTCAAACTGGTGTTAAATTTAAGTGAGTGGGATACCAACACAGAAATCACCTTGCTGAGGTTCAATGTTTGGGTTTTATCCCAAATGTAGTCCTTGCGTCGCTTCTAAGTGAGGAGTTAATAAACTATAAATCAATATCGCAAATATTGATATATCTGTGAAATGAATTTAAACTAGAAAGCTCTTATTTTAGATTTAGTGAAATTTCTATATTTACAAATTATTAGTTATAACTTCCTTAGGTCTCCAAATGATAAGCATATTTCGCAAAAGGCAAAAAAAAAGTTAGTAAATATTGGTCAATTTATTAAAAAAAAACTTGTGGAGAATCATATGTTGATTGCAAAACTGTACCTTTAACCCTTTCACTCCCAGCGTATCACATGCGATACGCTAGCGTTTGCTCTCCTGTGCCCAGCGTATCACATTAGATACTCTCCGAGAATGCCTGCTGCAGACGAACGTATCAATAATGATATACTTGATGAGAACGTTTAATTTTTATTTTTTAAATGTTACTATATGGCTTTAAAATACCGCGAAATCTATATAGTTAGGTTATTTGGAGTGTTGACCTTGGAGATATGGGGTTAGATTTCACTTCTGGCTATCAGGAGGGGGGTAATTGTAAAAAGCACGTGTTGCGTCGCGACTCTTTAAATACAATGACATGATTTAAAGAGGGCAATTATTTTCGGGTTACTTTTTTCTTTCTTGCTTGCTTTTTAGAAAGTCCGATTGAGAATTATGGATGTTTATGAGGGTTAGGGCTTTTGGTAGCAGATATTCTCAGCTGTTCGTTTCAGTCGGTTGATTTTTATTTGTAGCGACAGTCATTACGATAAATATTTTATGTATTTATCTGATACAGAGATTTGAGAAGAAATGAATGAGTCTTACAGTGATATTAGCTAAGATAATTCAAATCTGCACATAGCCATAAAAGAAGAAAATACCAAAGAATATTTGCCTTTTGCTCAAAATCTTGCGAGAAGCGTCAAAAGTTGACAAAATATGTGTGTAAAACATGTGACGTTGGACCATGCATAGAAGAATTTCTTATATAAAAATACTATACAGCAAAATAAGATTCATTTATGCCTTAATATACCATGTAATGGTACATCATTACACTATGAAATTTATGTAACGAATGAAAATATATTTTGTATTTTCTTAAATGATATGAATTCTTATATAACTTTATGTATAAAGCATACAATTTTCGATTAAATCTTTTTTTTTTCGTATATATTAAGTTTAATGCATTTTAAATAATATAAGTAAAAAGCAAAATATTCTAATGAATAGCGGATTTTAGAGGAATTTTTTTCACGAATTAGGCTTAATATCTTAAATCGCCTGGGCACAGCGTGACACTCCGCGGTAAGAAGCCGCGGGCCTAGAGAGGCACTTATTTTTTCTCCCTCTGGTAGTGAAGGGGTTAATGAAAACATTTCAGTCGAAGCCTTCACACGCAAAACCCTAGAGCACGACAGGACGTGGATAATAAATGGAATCGACATGAATAATTCATACAGGCCTTTTTCAATTCGTGAACGAAGGAAAGTTGTTGACGATTAAGCAGATCAAAAGATGCTACAAAGACGACTACTGGGTATATTTTCAATCGTTTAATTACTCAAATTCGGAGAATCACAAGTCGAAGTGTTTCGAATTCTAGATGTAACTGAATGTATGATATCAAGATTGTGGTTGAGATTTTTAAGTGTGGAAAGGGCAGCGACTCTCTTCTACTACAACGTTAGAAGTTAAAAGGCCTTACTCAACCAGCCCGATGAGATATCTTTTTGGCCTGATTGGTAGGCCCGTCAACTTCGGACCCCTTGGACTAGGGTTCGAAACAACGCTGCTGCTTCTCGATCGCCGTAGAAGTATTAAAAAATGAACAGAACAAGGTAGATCTAGAGTCACAACCATTCGCTACGTTTGATATCTTACAATAATTGAGTGATGTCAGATTAATAGTTGAGCGAAAGAACAGGTTTCAGCTCTCTCATTCACCACAGAAGCACAAGTTTCCTGACAAAACCTTTATGGGAGACTTATTCATGTTTCTCTCAATGCCAGACGATCAGGAGTTTGTATTTCTGTTACATATACAGATAGTCTTGCTCGTTTAAACTGGAGTTTGGAACATCAGTGAAGGAATTTGGAACAGTGGGCTAATATGGTGCTTAGTGACGAAACTCATTTTGGTCTAGACACTGAATCTCATCGGTTAACAACATAATGTAAACTTGTAACTTATTTTCACCAGGTAAATATCACAGAAATATATTGCTTTCCAATTTCGAAGGGGTTATGATTTGTGTATGCATCATGCTGGACGGCCGAAGAAACATACAGGTCTCTTTATCTTTTGGCAGACACCTGGATGAAGTCTTTGTCCTGGATGAAGTCAGTTTGCAGGTGTTATATGTCCTGACTTCATGTTTATGGATAATACCGTGCTTTATCATCGTGAGAGCCAGAGGTACTACTTCTATGAAACGGTGAATATCATGCGAAGACAACTCACTAACCTGATTGAATCCTATAGGATATGCGTAAGATAGCGTGGAATGAAAATTTACAGCCATTCTTCATACATTAAATTCCGTTGAAAAGCTGAAAAAGATATCTTTAAGATGTTTGGATTTATTTGAGTCCACAATACATCTAGAATGTCATAACAAACAAGGTAAATAATTATGCAGTGTGCCTTACAGTTAGAAATATCAGCAGACTTTAGTAAACTGCAGCATCACTTTTTAATTTCAAAGTTATTTGACAGTTTAAGATCCTTTTATACCTATTTCTTTTTTAAACTGTTTCTCTAGATAATAAAAGTGATTATTATCCTTTTTTTCGAATACTCTCTTAATTTATAACCATTTTTCACATTTGCGTAAAATGTTTACCGCAATTCCTACCTTATCACAAAATTACGAACAATGCTAAACTTTTAGACATCAGCACTCATACTCTATGTTATCTACACTCATTGCCGAAAAATATGGACATCAAGAAGTAAGAGTGATATTGTTACGAAACTTTGAATGCATGTACGTATCAGACGGATATACATATCCGAATGATATATGATTGAAAATACAGCGGGATTGCGCTTTGCGTAATGGCAATAGATGGCGTTGAGCTTCGTTCTCCTTGGATTATAAAATAGTTGGAAGGGCTAGTTTGACTGTATTCAATGAGTTTCAGAAAGACGTTTTTTACCAAGAGATAAAGTTACGTCGCCTTCGGAGTTAATGTGAGCAGCTTTGAACCTTTCGGGACGAACGCATACACATCACTCACGATCTTCGTTCACTTCCGAACTTACCAATACGTACCACTAGAGAATACGTTTAGGGGCCGAACGATGCATATTTGCATTCGAAGTTGGAACATTTTCTAAATATCTGTACATGGCACTCTGTGCCTATCACTTTTGAACTGAATAGTAGTTTTAAGATCTTGTGTTTCAGTTTGCTCACAGTCTGTCTTAATTCAGTATTCTTCTCAACAGTTGTTGTGGGGAAGGAAGGAAAGTGTAATGAAAACAAACTGAACTCAGTTCTTTAAGTTTCCATGTGATATATATTCGTGTTTCTGTTTTTATCCGAGTGTTTTTTTTATTCGATTTTGTGATGTATCGGCGAGTATCTCGCCGCCTCGGCCAGTCTGTTTTTACTATGAGGAAGCGTTGGGACTAGTGGACAAGAAAGAGACCCTAGACAGATTTATAGTCGAGAAGACTATCACATCATACCACACACACGCGTAGCAACAACTGTCTTCATTATACACTATCCATACACAGGCAGCTACTTCACTACGGGCCTTTGTGTCAGTCCGTACCATCGCAAGACGTTTGGCTGAATAACAGTTGCTATCGCAGCGCCACCATTGACACCCACTCGCTGTCGTCTCCGTTTGGAGTGGTGTCGCACTCGAGGGGATTGGACTGCTACCGAATGGAATCAGGTTGTCTTTAACAACGAATCCTGATTCAATTTTGGCAGATATGACAGTCATGTACATGTGTGGAGGTCCGTGGTGAAAATCTCAATCCTGCCTTCTTTGTACATCGGTACACCGCTCCCACAATTAGTGTGAAGGTATGAGATACCATCGCATACGACACACGGTCACCTTTTATTAATGATCCACGCCACCATGAGTTCCCACATGTACATTCGTGACATTCTTTATCCACATGTGTTGCCACTCATCAACAGAAGTAATTTTCAACAGAACAATGCTTGCTCCCACGCAGCAAGGATTTCACAGTACTGCCTCCACTACATTTGCATCCTTCCCTTATCTGCTCAATCTCCAGATTTATCACCAGTCAAGCATATCAGGGATCATATACGGCAAGCTGGATAGCCTATGAGCACAGCTAGAACAACTTCTTGCATAAGCCTCCAATACAAAACACTTGCTTATGTTAGTAGAACTAATACAAACGCACATAAATAACAACTAGTGTTACCTTGGATAATTTGCACGTGTCATAGAAGAACACCACTGAACTAGGGACAGCCAATGACGTCAAATGAAACCTGTTTCAAGCAAAATTTAATAAACAGAATGGGGATGTATATTATTTGCAATAATGATTAGAAAAACGACATTAATTACAAAAATCATGGAAAATATTTCTCTTCGAATCATCACGATGAGATACTGGAGCGGTATGCAGCGGCTCTGTTTCACAACAACGCCTGACGTTAAAACTCCAAAAATAAGTAGCCTTAGAGAGACGTTTCTTTTTGTCTGGTTGATAATGTAGGCAGCAAATAGCGACCAGTCAAATTTTCTTCTTCGGACCAAATGCACCAGAGTTCGAAACAGCTGTTGACTCTCTAAGGTCAACATCTCTCTCCCCTTCCACGAGTTCCTAATACACTCAACGCCAAAACATGTTACAATGTGATAATCCTTTTTTTTTCAAAGCGATAGATTATAAATATAGATGGAGAAATATTATGAAATATTCGTCGTTTGAGGTGCCTTAGGTAGCCAAGTGGTCATGAATACGATCTCGCGGCTTCCGTTGTTTCCATCGAATTATTGATTCGAGCCTTGAGGCCACTAAAGGCCCGTCTTGTAGTGCATCTGATGCTTGTTAAATCTGTTCGAGGTCTCATGTCTTCCGATTGGCATGGTAGGGAAATTTGGATAGGGAGATACCAGCCAACCTGTTGTCCTCGTCCCTTGATTGAGGCCCAAAATTGCGCGATCCTTCCCTGATACCCTTCATGTTGCTTCTTAGTGTGACTTTGTTAAACAATAAATCTAATGCATTTGTTAAAAAGAAATAATTCATTGAAAGTTGTATTTCAAAATATGGTTTTTATTACCAAGAACTTCCACAATTGTTATTCATTTTACATACAATTAATAAAGACAAAAGTTATTTTAATTCATTCAGAATAAATATAAGTTTTTTTTATTTTACAGGAAATTTCAGAAGAAGAAACTTGATTTTGTAGACTGGAAATATACATATTTTTGCTATTGAATTTATTAGAAATTAATTGAGATGAAAATGGTTTAAAAACTAAGAATGAAAAATATTTTGTTTTGTAATTTATAAGCATTTAATAAAGAAGCAATCAATGTTAGCACGCAAATAAGAAGTATATATTTTTGATTTAACTTATGTACAATTATGAAATATATAGATATATATATAATTTAAAAATGATTAAGTAATCTTTTTTTCCTTTGAAATAATTTAAATATCTGCAATTCCAGACATAAAAATTTAAAAAAAAATTGAAGACATATTAAGTAAAAGAAACACAAATACATATTTATTTTATAACCTTTATTATTGTGTCCAAATGTTTTTACTTGTTTGAAAATTTATAAATGTAAAATAATATTAAATTAAAATGAAGAGAAATATTTCTTTCAGAAAATAACTAATGTTCTCTCTGAAAATTCGTGTATAGTTAAACAGATTCAATATTTTTTCACAAAACATATAAAGATTAAAACTAGAATGTTTTTTAAGAAAATGAACTAAAATATAAAAAAATGAGTTTTTCTTGGATGATATGATAGCAGCGAGTAACTATCATTTTCAGTAAATTTTTATTGAATTTCTTATTGGCCGAAGAAAAATTTAGTTTTTACATTTTAGTTATATTCTTTAATTTTCTTCTAACTTTTTAACTCTTTTTGACACTGAGAAGTGTTGAATTTGTTTGATTAAATTTTTGTGTACATTATTTTTTACAATATGGTCTTTTAATAAAGAACGGAGTGAAAAATGTATTTTTTAACTATTATAATTGGATATTGTATTATTATCCAACCTAAGCTTGTTAGCAAAATTTCAAGGTTCCAGCTTAAAGGAAGTGGGTTAAAAGCTTATGGAAAGATTTATAACCAAATTCATATACATAACTCAAGGTTATATGAAGTATTAGAAAAAAAGCGTCATTCTTGTATAAAAATAACGGTTTTCATGGATGTGGCAAGCGCAGATCTTTTGATAGTAATATTTCTATTTCTCTACTATCATAAATAATTGTATGGATGCGCTCTTTCAAATAAAACTTGTCTGAAATCTTACAAATGCCATTCAGTCCTTTTGCGTAAGAAAAATTAATAAGGAATAAAAAAATTGGAAGGAAATTAAACGTCGTTCGAAGCACTTCAAAAGAAAGATATATTTTCTCTTCACTCATAAATATAACTTATTGATAATGGTTTTTTACCACAAGGTAGGAATTTAATGAAGAAACATCGCACTTGTTAATATCGGTTTTTGAAACGATTATCCGTTTATTTAACAGTCAATAAATCATCAAAGTACGTTGATGTTTCACCCACAAAATATTATAGAGTGTTTCGAAGCGGATTCAATCGATTTCAAATAATTTCTTTTCGGAAGTCTACAACGTTTTATTGAAAAACTCTTCATCAATTACCTTAAAAGGTTCGATGTCTTCACAGGTGCGTGAAGTCTTTTCTTTTCGCTTTCAATTAACCTTAACGAGAATGTTAAGATTTAGAATTGATTTGTTTCATTTTCATTGAATAAAAATAGGATATAAAAATTACTCAAAATATAACATATAAACTTAAATATCAATTATAAAATATTTTTAAAATTTCAAGATGATCATGTAATCAACTTGAATTAAAATGTTTTTTTTTGCAAAATATTTAAATATTCTCATTAATTTTCAAGACAACGTTTTGGAGAATTAATTTACATAACTGCAACCTACAGTGCACACATACAGCAGCAGTTTTCTTTGAAGAATGTTTGGGCTCGCAATGGGAGTATAGTTTACATACACATAGTCATAATTTCGTTAATAAAGGGCCCTTAAGTTGAATAAATTGCATTTGATTGAAATAAATGCATACGATAAAATTCATGTGATGAAACACAAAATCATTTTCAGCGGAAAAATAACGAAGACATATGATGGCATAAATATGAAATTTACAAGTAACAACCGGATGATATGACATAGAAATTATGTCAGCAGAATAAAATACTCGCAAGTTATTACATATGCATAGGAAATGACCATGTGAGTGTTATCCAACTGACTCCGGATCAGATGCGTTTTAAGGATCACACGAGAAGATAGGCAACGATGCATCCGCAAAAGAATAACAATCCACTGACACAAATAAAAATTTTTTAAAAGAAGTTTAAATGAAGAGAGCATAAACTGACTACCTGAGCAGGTGACAAAAATAACGCTGTAGAAAGTTCTAAGTTCAAGAGATAACCGGGTGACTTGCTGGCCGATTTTTTTTATTCCTAGTTTTCCAGTGCTATCTAAAATAACAGAAGCAGAATGACTTTACTTCACTTCGACTGGTTTGCTTTGGTAGGGCTGACTGTTCATCTCATAGTAAGCGTAAATGGAAGGTGATCACAAGAATGTAACAACCTAGCAAAGTTACTAAAGCTTTCCACTCACATCCACGAAATGGTAGGATATAGATACAACAGATAAAATAATTATTTTAGATTTAAAAATTTTTTGTAGTAATTTCCAAAGGTGCCATTAGTACAAGTCATAAAATCGTAAACAAGAAACAAAACTGATTTTAGAGGAAGTTCATTTTTGATGGAACATATATCTACAAAATATTGACTCGAATTCTTAAGATGCAAGAAAATCCGTCAAGTTTGAAAACAAATGCAGAATGACCTTGAATATGGAACTGGAACTAAGCACATCTTGTTTTTATGGATCTATAGCCATTTCTCCAACAACAAAACTTGCGCACTAAGACTTTCGAGGCTTCAAGGGCCTCGGTGAAGTAGTGTAGATGTTTAGAGAGAGGGATAAGAGCAGGTGCTATCTCCATCATTTAATTGAGAATCAAAACTACGTGATCCATCGCTAATAGCTTGTTGCTTCTAAGTGCGACGTTAAGAAACGATCTATCAACCAATGTCACTATATTTCAAATACGATGATTCCTAAATATCCGATAGAATATTTGCATATTTTTTCCTCCATCAAATGCATTTTAGCTTATTTTCTTTATTTCTTGGATGTATGTAACATAAAGCCTCGGATGCTGTACCATACAGTGGGCACTTAATTAAGACAATGGCTGCAAGCGATTTAGATTATTAGATAATTAAAACCATAGAGACGATATATGAGCGATTTCCTTTGCTTTGCATCTTTGAGGTTCATTAGTAATTAATTTAAAATAGTTGGAACATCTTCTACTAGTTAAAATGAGCTTATTTTAATGAAGTTTAATTGGGCCTCTCTTTGTAAAATTGATAGTAATATGGAAGTACAATTTCAACACTGAGATATCTGGATGTTTATGTAAAGAAAATCCTATTTATTATAGATAAATAATTATATATGTGCATTTAAAAATCAAGTATTTCTTCATTTGTATTTCTGCTTTAAGTATATACCTTTAGAGACATCTTATATAAACTCCATTGCATTAATAAATTGGAAAATGTGCGGAATACTTAAAAATACTGTAATTTATACACTAAATATTATTGTAAATCCAAAATTTAAAATTAATAAAAAGTAAAAAAAAAAAATAATAATTTTGTAATTGAAATTCTCGTTGCTTTTACACAGATACTGTGTCCCATTTGGAATTTGAAATAGTTTATTAGAAGAAAAAAAAATAAAGATTTACAGAAAAATAAATCAAAATTCATTGTTCAAGAAATAACCACATTTCATAACATCAACTCAATGGAAAAAGTAGATTTTGATAAAGGTGTTCAACATTCTTAAAAATGTACATTTTGAGGAAAAGAAACAAATTGAGATATTTTTCTCCAAGTGACACCCTTGTTCATAATTTTAAAATTCAATTTTATTAAGTTCTCATTCACGAGGATTATTGCTGGTGAACCTCGTAGATTTGAATCTTGGTCAAGCGATGAGGATGACACCTGAGCAGGCGACTCCTCCAAACTTCCACTCCTCGTCAACGGGAGGACTTGGAGACTAGACTGATTATCAATTAAGATATCATTGAAAGAATCCATATGTATGCATACTAAGTATTCATTGCAAAACTCTTGTACATTACGTAATCATTTAATGAATCAGATATAATGAAGATGAGAAATTCGTGTATTTTAAACCCGACGTTACCAGAAGCGAAAAAAAAATGGCTTCTTCTGTAAAAGACAAATTTCGAAATAAAATGGCGTTTTCGCTGAAAGAAAGGATATGTAAGCTTAAAGTTTTATTTTAAATAATTATCTTACTGTCTCATTCAAAAAACAAATATATCATAAAAAGATATTCCACACAATGCATGTGCTTCCTAATATCGCAAATCTAAACAAATGTTAAAAGCAAGCAATAACGTAATATATATCTACAAACTTTCCTCAAATGATATTATTAAAATAAAATTTAAAGTAAAGCAGTAAAAAAACTTTTTTAAAAAATGTTAGAAAATCACAGTTAAATTACGATGTTTTAATAATGATAACAAAATATGTTTCGATAATCCAAATAAATTTGCAGCCATTATTTCAGCTTGTTGAAAGAAGAATGATTCAATATCTTTATGCAACAGCAATTCCAAATTTTGATTTTTGCATTTATTTAGAGTAAAAAAGGTATAATAAAATATTTTGATGTATTTTCTTATTCAACTAAGCAGTTGTATATTTAGTAAAATGTAGTTTACTTAAACTTCTGAAGCAAATCATGTTCAAAACAAACGCAGTGCAAAACAAACGAATGCGAGACTTATTTACATCGGCGGTTATCACATGGTCAAGTTATGTGATCATGACGTCACATGAATTTAATCCATTGCGTCCTGTAAAGAAACTTTTTATTGCTGTGTTATATATTTATAAATACCAAGCTCATTACTGATAAAAACAGACATGCATAATGACAAAAACAAACGCACAAAACTTCCTCACACGAGCAAGATCACAAAAGACAAACTTTCAACATCATTTAAAAGATTAATCGATTACGTAATGCAATTTTTGGTTCTTTCGTCTGTCTTATTGCAGAGGGAAAAAAAATCGATTTAAACATGCAATAAAAAAATTTGTACATTACTCTGTTTATATAAAGTAACAATTCAAAGTGGAACAGATTGTAAAAAACATTAACCTACATCTTAGGAATAAACTGCAGTATTAATAATGTCACACACAATTCAAAAATCATAAATCACTCTACAAAACAAAATTAGAACTTGCAAGCAAAATGGAAAATATTTTCATTGAAATTATTGAACATTTTTGTGTCAACACAAAACAAGAGAAATCGAAAGATTTTTGGCATATTGCCAAACAAAGCAGTAAAGTTCGTGATAAGACCTGATAAAAAGCTAAATTGAGTACATAATATTATCAAAGTACACATACATTTTACGAGTTCAACTTCTGAAAAATCTGGAACTGACACTAAGTACTTGAAATAATTTGCATGAAGAAGATAAAGTTGTTTTAGAGTATAGTGTTTTTAATATATTTTGTGTATAGTTGTATTTATCCTCTTGAAATACAACAATATATCGCACTTTTACACCCAAAATATCTGCAAATGTCTTTCATATTTTTAGTTAGCATATTTGTAACATATATTTGCCTGCCTGATTTATTCAAATGCATATGCTCAGGGTTCCTTAGCTTATTATTTTCAATAAAAAAAGGACTATATTTTTCATTCTAGGGTATACAAAATACTATTATACATACTCTGTTTATTTAAAGAAAAAACCCCATCACAGTAGGGGAAAAAACTGTAAGCTTGTGAAAGGAACTAAACTTCTTACTATAAATTCATCTCTACTTCGTGCGAAAATGTAAGCGATTTGCTCAAAACATGTAGAAAACTGAAAACATTGAAACTTTTTCAAACTTTCGAAATAAATTTCCTCAGAAACACAAATCTCGAAACAAAATAATGGTTTGTAAAATATGTAATGGACGGTGGAATAAGAAACAGAACTAGAGAAATGTTTAGAATTGGCAACTATAAATTGTTTCATTCGTCTGTCTGAGAATACGAGCTTATGTTTTCTCTTATATCATGAACTGTGAAATTTTTACACGCAAAATAAAAAGTTATTTGTTAAAATTACTAGTAGCGTGAAGTTTATATTTCGATGTTAGCGGTGTAATTTCTTTCTTTCTGTTAACCCTTTAAGCGGTCAATTATTTTACCAGAAATGCTTCCAAAAAAGGCATATTTTTTTATTGCATATAATTAAGTACTATATTATGATATTCAAAATATCATAAGAATATATTTTCCCTCCAAGTGAGAGGGAAAATTAAAATAAATAATCTGATTGGTGGATTCTCCCTCCATTTTTTATAAAATAATATAATTCCAAGAGGGGAAGAGAAAAAAGAAGAACTCAAATCTTCATCACAGATCTGAGCTCACTGCAAGAGTCATCTGAGGAATAATCCAAATAATTAGAAGAAATATATGTACCTGTATCAGAATGTAGTTCATCATCTAACAAGAAAGTATTTTCGTCATCTATTCCATCCATAATTTCCATAAGATTCACAAGCACGGCATACAGTGCTAAATTTCAAAGAAAAGTTCCCGCTACATAGAAAAACCCAAATGAAAAGCATTTCATTTACATGGACAAGCCACGCCATCTGATGAAAAATAATAATACTAAATAGTCTCTTTCAATAATGAAAAATGCGGGCAAACCAGAAAAGGAAAGGAGAAAATATCGATGCCCGTATGCCGTACGGGCAAACCAGAAGAGGCCAATTTCGGGTAGCACGTACACTGTACGGACAAACTGCTTAAAGGGTTAAAAACGCCATGTGCGAAAATTATCTATAAAGTATGCATGAATATTTTATTTTGAAATTAAAAAAAAGTAAAATTTTTATTAGAAATGGTTCTCTGATATATATATGTATTTATTGTCCACATATATATATATATTATTTTTAAGGATGAACTTCTTAAAAATGTACTTTTACTTGAGTGTAAGGCTTATAATTCAGAGTACAAATAATAAATAGTTAATTCAATGAATCTGGGGAAGAAAAATGTTTCTGAAATACTTTAAAAACAGCTGTTTTTACTTTTAATGTGTCGACGGTATCTTTATGCAGATGAAAGTCTTTCAGATATCTGTAATTAATGATGTAACTTGCCCAATATTAAATTTGGAAAGTATTTATTTACAAGTTAACAATTCAAATAATTTCGCATTTAATACATTCGTTTCCCTTCATTGTTTTAAGAACAATGTTAAGTTCATTGTTTAAGAACATTGTTTTAAGTTATCTTACAAACTGAACCGAAGACTGATATTCAGCAAAAACAGCAGATTCGTAAAAAATATCTATAACACCAAAAGTATTTTTCAGAAATATACGAATTACTCATTACTGTAGTAAGTACATTTATCAGGTTAAAAGAAAGTATGTTCTCATAGAAAGAATCCTATTAAGGTCACTTCTTTACACGGATAATATAGGAGCTTCTTTTTAAGTGAGAAAATGTCTTTAAACACCATCGTTACAGTAGCTACAAATTTGGGATTAGTGTGGCTTTATTCTGGTTTCTCGACCAGCTCAGCATGTCCAACACGGAAACACGAAATGCCGTATTTAACTGGAAACATTCTGAAGTAACACTCTCATTTCCTTAAGGGTCCAGTTTTTCACCACCATGCAATCATCGGTGACGAATGTATTATATAGGAGGCTAGGATCCCTTATATAGAAATGACGGGCATTCGCTTTTATTTTGAACCATTAAGAGCATACTTGAGTGGGATGTTGCGGCGCCTCATCCACCATTTAAATTCATTCTGCAAATTCACACAGCATTGATTCTAGATTAAAACTGTCTACTCCCAGATCAGCAGCATAGTTAGTGTTTCCCAGGCTTATATGTTGCACTGACTTTGTAGCTACACATGACTGACATACTATCTATAAGTGTTTATACTGATAGAGTGATAAAGTATAGATGGATGTAGATAAAATTCAGTGAATCTAGACAGGCAATAATTTCTTGTTTTCCCTGGATTTCTGTTCTCACATGTAAAAGCCCGGTTTTTTGTCCGCTTAAAATCTTAGGAATTTTAGCAAAATAGGTGTGATTTATAACATTTTCTATGGGACTTTTCTTATGTTTGAAAAGAGAGTTTAATTGGGTCCTTAAATTTTTTGCATATTAATTTTACAGCACTTCTTCAAACGCAGCTCTAATTCTCTTTTTTTTCCATATTGTATCGTAGAAATACACTTGACCGGAGCCCATCCCTGCATCATCGTTTTTCTTCCATTTAGTTCAGTGCAAACACCTTCATCAATCAAATGATACCACAACAATTTAATTAAAATTTTGAATCACAATGGCACACTTTAACTTCAGAAATAAAGATGTGGAATTAAATTTGTCTCTTTAAAACTTGACTTTTTTTTACTTTTAAAAATAGCACATTTCGTAACCTCTCTCTCAAACTAGCCCCTACACTAAGGACATTAAAATAAAAAAAAAAACAATAATTATAAAATTAACTCGTAGAGATACTAAAAATACGAACCGTCTGTTACGAGTGCTGCTCACGTTTTTTTCATCAAATAACATGTTTGTTTGCTTTCTGATTTTTATATTTAAATTTATTCTCCTTTCAACCAAATGAAATGTGATTATGCAAATTAAATTAATAAAATTTAAAATGTTATGTGTAAAGTTATGCAAACAATAGATTTAACCATCCAAATTGTGCCATTTTTATAATTATTATTATATTATTCAATTAAATATAAGAAATAAAGTAAGCCATAAAATATCAATTGGATTATAGTAAAATTTTCGATATTAAAATTAAAGGAAATGACAAATTGTTAAATTGAATTATGTTTAAGCAAAATTCCATTAAACGATAATTTATTTAATTGAATATTATATCAGCTACATGTAATCAAAATTAAAACAAACGATAAATTATTAAAATAAATACATTTAATCTAAATGTAATTATATAAAAAATTAAAAAGTGATCTCGTACGCCAAAAGTTATTCATTTTAGACAATAGCCCATTGCGTAGTAAAAAAATTGCTGCCTCACACATGTATAAAAATTCTAAATATTGTTATTTATTTTCAGTCATATTTTGATTCCAGCTTACATATGATTTAAGGTAATACATAAATAGCTAAATTAATAAAATACTTAATTTTTATAATTTTTTCACTTTAATCAATTAAAAATTTGGAGAAAATTATTACGACACATATTTGAAAAGTGAATTCATTAGTGGTGAAAGCAGGTATCAGACATATACAGCATACATTTTATTTCAAACCAATTAAAAAATTAGGAGATTTTTTTTATATCGTATTTTTGAAAATTATATTCTTTAATGGTGAAAGCAGACATCAAAAATGTACGCAAAAACTAGATAAATTTTTGAAAAGTGGGCAGGAGCGACATTTTTTGGTTAACTAAAACAATAGTCACACATAGATGGCTAATGAAGTAGTTTTCGCCTTCGAACTGAAGTTCCACCCCCTAACGCTCTCTCCGCCCATTGCTATATATGCTTCTTAGCTTACTGGCTACAGCGTCCAATGGCAATGCGCTTTCGTAACTTTACTTTCCAACTTTGTTTCGGCAGTTCCTCACTCTGCCGAACGCCCAGGCGCTTGTTGCCTTGGTTATTATAGTTGATTACAATTAAGCTAAAATTTTATTAAATGATGCACTTTAACTTTTTAATAGTAATTCTGATGAGAGGGTATGTTTTTAATTTGAAAACAGGTACCTCTTAATTTTAGCCGTTACCGTTACCGATGGCTAATTAGATGAGAAATAAACTGATTTAAGAAATACTCATAAATGCGTAGGAGATATTAATATTAGAAATGATTTGGTTGTGAATTTAGAAATGATTAATGATGCGTAGACGAAGAGGAAGGGAGTAAACTTACACAGACTGTGATCAAACAGAGGCTCAGGATATCTCGGAAGAAGTAAGAACTAAGGGAATCGCCTGAATCTCTTGTCATCACAACTCGTACCCCAATAGGTGATACTAAGATCGCCTGAATCTTAGTCACTCGGACCCGAGTAGGCAGGTAAGTTAATTTAACAGTAAATAGCAAATGAAATTTCGGATACATGCACATATAAAAAATTATTACTGTACAGGAAGTACAACTGAAGATAATTTTTTGACTTTCAATGTGTTTCAGGTGCATGAGTTGAGGTAGTTGGTTTTGCATACAATATGAACTAAAAACTGATTCTCAAACACTCTTTAAACTAACTTGTGGAGCTACTTTTCTACGTTATTTCTATTGAGAATTTCGACTTGTGAAAGAAATTCTAGAAGAGCTGTAGAGAATGAGATACGAAGGCTGAGGAGCTTAGAAAGAGATAATAGGAACTATATTGAGGAAATAGTTAAGTAAATGAGCAATATATATTGATATAATCAAATTTGTAGTGATATTCTAGAGAATGTATATCGATTAAGATCTCTTCCCAAGAAGTCTATTAGAATTTCACTCAGCTTATAAAATAATATTCTAATTCTATTGTATTCACCACTACTACATTGCATTAAGTAAGTATAAGACAACCAACGAACTTTTCATTTCTGTGGAAAAAGACAAGATGTTCAATTTTTAAGCTATTTTTTATTTCAAATCGACCGCTAGATACTCTTTCTGTACTAATCGCAATTTTAAAAATTAATCTAAATTTTACTAAGATCTACTAATTTTTCTAAAAATCCTATAAAGTGTCTGAGATAAAATTATTTGTCCTCCTGAGAATATTAGCATGTTATATGTCTCATCAGATTCTATATGAAACGCATACGATAGTATTTCATGCCTGCATTACCTGAGAAGCTAAGGTGCCGGTTTTGATTGTGTTGTCCGGGATATATTTGAAGATGCTGAGGAGTAAAGATTTAATTGATGGCAAAGTGCGAAAACTTCTATTTTTTAAGGGTACTGGTAAATCTGAAAGATATATATCTATGCTTATGAAGAGTTTAAGAATGATCATTCGCAATGACATAATTAAAATAGATGATTCAAGCAAATTAAAACGAACTGGAAGAAAAAGATTTTTTTACTGCAAAGGACGATCTACAGAGGTTTCGACGAGCAAAAAAATTACTTCTTCTTCAATCAAATTCTCATACAAAATTAATGAAAAAGAAGAAAACACCCAAGTTATTGTAGCATCACGGAGAGGAAAGACTGATGTGGGCTAGAACTGCCATGTCATTGACAATGAGTGGATCCAAATTATATTTTCTGATGAAAACAAATTAACTTTGACGATCTCAAAGGCTACACACACTATTGTCATTATTTAAAGTAGAACGTTTCATTTGAAAACTGGGAGGAGTATCAGTAATAGTTTGAGGAGCTTTTAGTGTCATGATTGATTGCGGGATTTACAGTAAATTTCGAGAAGCATAGACTCTTTGAGCCTTTATTGAATGGTACTAACTAATTTTTTGCCATGTTTGAGTCGAATTTCTGACTTGAACTCCATGGATGAACTTTGGAGTAAATCAGATTTCAAAATATATTCTAAACAGTTTTCATCAGCCTATGAACTGGAAGAAGCCATAGTCAAATATTCGTACAATATTTCTGAAATTGAGCTGAACCACTTGGTCATTTCAATGAAAAGTCATAAAATAAGGTTTGAAGCTATCAGGAGAAAAGGTGAAGGATATTATATTGATTTTCATATATATATATATATATTTCTTTTATACAAGTGTTCTTATAATTTGTTAACAGTGGTTTTTCATTCCTTTTTAATATTTTTTTGTTATCTTAATCATATTTTATGTTATTCAAAATAAAGGAAACATTATTGTGATAAATATGTTGTTCTATCATATTTCATTTATTTAAGTAATTCTTGAAGCTCTTCTTTATTTCATAACTTCCAAAATTAAAATGGCTTAACAATTCTTGAGGACTTTATGTGTTAATATAAATAGAATTTATAATTATAACCTTTGGTTATGGATGCGATTGAATAAGAACTCCACATGTGCAATTTGTTGTAATTCACCTCCTTCTAAGTTAGAATATTTGGTTAAAGATTTCTCTAACTGATTACTTATTGTGTAGCTTTGCCTCTATCACTAATAACAAAATAAATTCGGTGCAACGTTTTTCAATAAATTTTTTTCCTTTCGTATACCGTGATTGCCCAGTGATTAAAGTCGAGTACTCGCGACCGGAGTTTTTTCAATCGAGTCAGAGATTAGATACCGAATGCCTCTAAAGACCCGCCGCGTAACATGGCTAGCGTTAAATTTGTCGAAACTTTAAGCCCTCTCGTAGGTGAGGAGTGGAAATTTAGAGAGGTAGGTGCCATCTTAGGGGAGTAACTGAGGTTTATAATTAACAAAGTTTGTCGCTAGCTAGTTTAATTAACAAAGTTTGTCGCTACATAGTTAGATCTGACGCCATATTTACAATCAATTCCTTTTTTTCGTCTTATATCCTACTATAACAACACACAGTAACTTGATATTTTCCTTATTTTCTATTTTTATTTATTTATTTATTGTAATGCCGTAAGTGCAGATACATTTAAGTCATCGAATCTGTAAGTTGAGGAGAAGGGTTAGTTGAATACAAATTTAGATAAAGAAGAAAATGAAAGATCAATGCACCGTTTATTTTTCGAAGTGGAACCTTTGAAACCATTTTAGTTTAACAAAGTGAAAGTGAATACGAAAAATATCCTTTTGTGTTGTTTAATCAGACGAGAACATATTTGCATCGAGTTTCCATTTATAAAGAAACTTTCCAGTCCGATAAAATTAAATAAGTTTTATCTCGAAAGTCTTAGATTTTTCTTCGTGTTCCTTCGGAAAGCTAATAAAGAAATGAACGTATGAGATCATTTGATACATGGATGGAAGAAATATTCATTGTTATAAGAAAAAAAGGACTCTTCAATCAGAACTTAATAAGATACTGAATAAAAAAGCAGTATAGAATGAAATAAAAGGATTTAGGTTTACTTGACATTTACCAATTTGTTTCGTGACATAAATTTCTTTGATGACTAATTTATTTACGATGGAGAAATTTCTAAGATTTTCCTGTCAAGGATATGTTTCTTAATATTTATCGGAGATATTTAAGAGGATAAAGAAAATGTCAAATATACTGTTTCATTAAAATCATGTTAGTAGTTTGTATCCTCCCTGGCTAATTTCACTTGGATGTGTCATTATTAATCAATATTTAAAATTAATCAAAAGTCAATTAACGAAAATTTGGACAGTGATGACAACCAAGTTATTTTATTCGGTTCTATGAATATTCAAAATGATATACTTAGAATATTGTATCTGAAGAATAAGTTCTTATACGCTTGGAATTCAGAAAATTAAAATCATATCTGTTTCTTAACTGTTACATAGTAATCAGGGCCGAGTCATTAGAAGAACTTGAAATGCTGGTTTGACTCACTAACACTTTGCAGATTTTCCCTGTCTTCAATTCAATATCCCTTTAACCATGGCTACGTAGTTAAGATCTTATTTCTCTGGAGATAATTTTCGCTCACTCTCTCTCTACCACTAACAGTTCTGTTATTAAAATTTTCGCTATTTATAAATGCGATTCCTCAATCTTATTCAAATCGATGATTCACTTCTATCAGGAGTGCTCAATAAGTCCTCAGAAATTCCAAGAAATGGTGCTCGTAGCATCTAAAATGTTTCGGGTTTTTGGTTTACTAATAGACATGACTCACTGGACAGCTGTCTAAATATCAATTACTCAAATTAGTGAACATGACCCTATCGCCCCTCAAAAACTCTTGAACATAATTCGACGTGTGCGGCCAATAACACCATTTTTGCTGTTTTTGGAAAAGATTCATCTGAAGCAGACCAACTTTTCGATTTTTGCTTGATTTCCTGTGCATAATAAGATTCTAGTTCTAATGAACGGTGACAAATTGACGAGGCATGGACATGGGTGTTTCAACGATACTACTTGTTTGAATTACATGTTCTACTAATTTTTAGCTGAAAGAAGGAAGAAAAGAACCAATAACGAGTACAATACTTTATTTTGAACAATGAATACAAATATCAACGAAACAATTTGATGTCTTCTTCCTAGTGATATTGATACTGTTGAAACTTTTCTTCTTCTAGTTCCATTCTCTATCACTTTCATACGTCTTGATTGTATCAATTCACTCCACTTCTAGAGTTTATCTAATTTATGTAACTACATTTAATTTGGCTGCAAAATAGCTGAAAGCTTAAATATAAGGTCAGAAAGAAATCTCACTTGTTAGTTAAGAGAGTTAAGAGAATAACTCATGTTACAATTTGCTACTTTATCTGTAAACATCTATTCGTGTTACAAAATAATTTTCATTAAGCTACGGAACAAGAAAAATTTCAGCTTACTTACCTATTTTACTTTTTAACTTTGTTGTTAATAATTGGAAGCAATTTGAGAAAAATAATTAAAATAATACACTCAGCTGGAAAAATGTATTACTTATATCTGTACATACTGGTGTACCTTAGAAATATGAAGTATCAAAATAAAGAAACTCTAATTTAGCCATCTAATGAATAAGAAAACCAGTTCAAATTTTGGAGGTTGTCTATTTATGTGACTTCGCCTAATGCATTATTTCACAAAAGTATTTTTGTGTCTATAATATTATAGCTTAAGAAATCGTTCAAAATAATACGTGATCTTTACGATCACGCATTATTTTAGTTTCAATCATTTGAATAGTTGAATTAGTGCTGTTCTTATATTTGAATTTTGTGCTAACGTTTAACAATGCTATTTCTGTTCAGTAACTGTACGATTGCTGTTATATCTTTTGAACTTAACAATGATACTTCGAGGGAAAAAACTAGTTGTATAAATTTGTGATGTTTAGCTCTTCGCAATTTTCTCTTCACGAACCTCGGGAATTTTTATTGATTTGAATTGCATAAAATTACAATTTCTTTCCCACCTAAATTAAAGGTGATTAGGTAAATTAGGTGACAGTAGTGAAAGTTGAAGTTAATAACCACTTCTTTGCAAGTATCAATTTTATTAAAAAATATTAATAATTAATTAAATTTAAGAATGGAAAAATGCTTTAAACTGAAACAGAAACTAACCACGCCCCCTCAGTTGCCGAATATAGTGACTGACAATACTCAGAAAACTTCAAATATCTTAAAATCTAATTGATCAATAGTTCTAAAATTTGGGGCCAAGATTCCCAATCGTATGGATACAGGGAAATGCAAAAAAAATCCATAAATTTGTCATTCTTAGGGTACTGTGTAGCCTTAAATCAATTACAAAATGGTCAAGTGAGCACTTTTCAAAAATAACAGCATTTTCTGAATATCTTTTAGCTTTATTTTTTTTTATCTTTAGTGAAAATGAATAAATAGAACTGTTGAATGAATAAGTAAGCTAGAGAATAAGTAAACAAATGAACGATTTAGCAAGTGAGTGAGTAAATGAATGAATGGAATGCGTGTTTGAGTGAGTGAATGAATGAGAGAGGGAGAGAATTAGTAAACGAATAAATGAATGAGAGAATGGGTGAGTAAACGAAGGAATGGAATGTGAGTGAATGAATGAGTGAGTGAATGAATGAGTGAGGGAGAGAATTAGTAAACGAATATATGAATGAGAGAATGAGTGAGTAAAGGAAAGAATGACAGAAGGAAGGAGGAATTGAGTGAGATGATCAAGTGACCAAGTGAACGAATAAGTGAGTGAGGGATAAATTGAGTGAATGAATAATTAAGTAAATAAAATTTCCTTTCCTTTAACATATTATCGCGTTCACTATAACTAATATTTCATTGACTTATTTGATAATTAATGTAAAAAGTAAGAATCTTTTGTTTCTAAATCTCTTTTTTTACAAAACTTTACATGGAATATTTTTTAATAGTTTAAAAGTATATTTTAGGTGTGTTGATGTTAGCAGACTATTCATTAAATATTCATAGCAGAAAGAGACTAATTATTAAACATTCATAACTGATATACAAATAAAGGATTAGTTTCATATATTTTAATCCTTCTATTGAGTTGTATCATGGGTACTTAGATTCTCATTTAATATCATCGAAATAATGATTCTGGAAACTAATCATATAAGAAGTTACAAATCTATACAGAATTAAATGACACTTTCTTGCTTGAAGTAAAAACAATATAACAATCAATTTGCCACAATCAAGGTGCCATTTCCCTTGATAGCCGGACCCCTTTAGTCACCATTAGAGACACACTTACTGCAGAGCAGTACGTCGATGACAAAACAGGTCTCAACCTGTTTTGCTACCATTCCTTTTGAAGTACTCTGGAATTATTTTTCAGTAAGATAATGCCAGACCACATACTGCACGTGTTGCCATGAAATGTGCTACAGCTTGTCTAACCCTTCCTTGTCCAGCCAGATCGCCAGTTCTTTCTCCAATCGAGCATGTCTGGTATATAATGGAAAGGCGACTGCATCTACCTGGGAACTTTAATGATCTTCCCGACAATTGGTGCAAATTTCGGAAGAAATACCACACGAGACCATAAGGGGGTTTATCACTCTAGGCCATGTCGTGTGGAAGCTTGCATCCAGGCTAGAGTTCGGTCAATACCTAATTGAGATCTTTACTTAGTAACTATGTACTTCTGAAACAATCTTTTCAATTTTTCTGAAATTTTAATCATTTTCTTTTTTGTAAATAGTTTTCCTATCCGCCATTTTTTGTCTCCATAGGACAACTCCTTCTTGAAGTGCCGTTTTTTTCTATTATACGGTGTATATAACTCTACTTCGAGAAAACTACAATTATATAATTCTGTTTCATGAATTTTATAATTTTTTATTGTTGGATTCGATTCTATAGCACCCTATACTTTTCGAATAATCTTAAGGACTTTAATGATATGTTATTTGAGTCGTTATATTTATATTTATGTTAATGAAGGAAAAGGAACTTATATATTGTAAAATGTAGTTATTGAAGTGTAGTGAATGGGAGAGAAAGAGATGTGTATTTTTAGCAGTGTAGGTTTTAATATTTGAGAGGTTATGGTAGAGAGCACAAGTGAAAGTTACCGATGAATAGATCAGAATAAGATGAATAAAAATCTTTAAATGGTCAATGAGCCCCCTATCCTCATTTACACTTCTACTAATGACTCGGACTGAATTAAGTATCTGTTAAATCAAAATTATAATTTTTAAGTTCAGACGTGGTTAAGAATCAATACCACAGACCTAGTTACAATTATCAAATGCTTTGATTACTTTGATATCCTAATTAATTTAATTTGAGTGTTGTCTTGTTTTAATTTCTTAACCATTGTGTTCTTTAGTGACTATAGATACTGGTTGATTTAAAGAAAATGAAATAATATCAACGCATTACACTTTGAATTCATTATAAAATTAATCAAGATACGAAAGTCGTTAAATAAGTCCTTGGAAAATCCAAAAGACGGTGCTCGTAACATCGAAAATGGTTTGTTTTTTGAAAGTATCATGACTCACCAGACAGCCTTCTCAGTTATTCGTATTCGTGATCTTGACGCCTTTCGCACTTCAAAAACTCTTCGTCGTACTTTTCCTGCCGATAAGACAATTTTCACCTTTTTTTGAAAAGATTCACCGGAATAAACCTAAATTTTCGATTATTGTTTGATTTTCACTGAGTGATGAAGAATGTAGGTTTCTCTGACGTTGATAACTCGACGCGAAACAAGGCCTCCAAATCTACGCATTTAGCAATCAAATTTTATTTAGACAGCAAGTGGCTACTGATTCAAAAATAACTTATGAATCAATATCAAATTTGTGTCGGATCCATATAAAAGATTAGATCACCCTGTGATAACTACAATTTACCTGAATGATGTCGCCTGTATTTAAATAAAAGTACTGTTTGACCCATTCTGGTAATAAGCCAATCAGTAGATAAAAATCTTTAGTTTTACAAGTTTTAATTTAATCTCCTAAGCCATTCCAGTAAGATTTTTAATTTTTGTAGCCTATGTTTGCAATTCGAGCTCATTTATGACCATAGCAAAGCAAGCATAAACAGATACGCAATTAAAATGGAAGTGTACTTTTTACTATACGTTCATGATTAGGATAATTTAAAAAGATGCAGCATTAATTAGCCATATATATCGTAATTGCGAATCAGTGGTCAAACGCGAAAATTTGATACTAACTAATCTTACACGTCTCTCAAACTCCTTTTAGCCTTTACACGTACCATCCTCCATTAAACCATACAATAATGCTTTGTAATTCCGTTATTCTAATATTTTGTTATCAGGATAATCCTGGTAATCTTACTGTGCTAACTAGATCTCCTCAGTCAACTACCTATGTTTCCGGCTTACGGTTTAGTTTATTTTTAGTTTAGTTTTTATTAACGTCGCACTAGAAGGAACACGAGGGCTATTGGCGACGGACCTCGTAATTTTGAACCACAGTCAAGTGACGAGGACGACACCTGAGCTGACACCCCCTCTCCTAACATCCACAGGACGCCAATGGGAGGACTTTGGGCCCCGAATTGATTTAACGTGTATCAGCCCCGACTACATGGCGGGCCTTTGGTGGTCACGGATCGAACCCGAGACTGAACGAAAACCGCAGGCTGCTAGTCCACGACCTTGCCACTAGGCTACCGCAGCCCTTTCCGTCTTAGGAATCCTCCCTCAAGCTCTAGCCTACCTGCCAGTTTAAATTTATAAATGGATTGTAATTATTTGAAATTACTACATTCCTCCTAAAATCTAGAGTATCAAAGTTATTTAAATGCAATGCTTTGATTTCGAAAACGAAATAATTTAAACGTTTTTGCAAATTTTATTAATTTCGGTAAACTCACAAACGAATCATTAAAATAGAAGTAACTTTTGTTTTAAAACAAACGTAGAAAATATGTAATTTCACAAAAATCTTCATCATGATTTGCTCTTTTGGATGCAATTCATTGCATTTAAATAAATTCAATACTCTAGATTTGAGGCTGAAAGTTAAATTTCCATAGGATTAATATGACTTTTGCGAAATCAAAATGCCTTTTAGCTGAGAACTTTAACAATAATCAGATTAATATAAATTAATTCAAATTTAGGTAGAATAAAATAAGAAAGCTTCTTTATTATTCATTTCACTTATAAATCAATAACTAGCAATTGAAGCCTGGAAGTCACGTAATTATTTATGAAGAAGCCATTGAAACTATTATTCCTAAAAATTGATTTCAGCATTTTATAAGGATACACATTATGTTAGATATTAATAATACTTTTATTTTTTTAATATGATTTGTCGCAGGTAAAAGCTTTGATTTAGTTAAATTTTCGGTGTGCTCAAATCTCTGGTTCGTTTTTTGACTTCTTTTTTTTAAATTTTAATTACACAAAACGTACTTTTCTTTTGCAAAATTGTTTTTATCATCTTTACATAAAAATATTTTTATTTCCTGAATATATGTTTTATAAAACAGAGTTTTAAGAACTATTCTTGTAATAGCATTCTTTTTCCAAATCGCATCGTTGCCTGGTAAAATACTTAAAGTTAATTAAGCGATCTTTAATCTGTTTTCTAAATTTTGAGCATTCTTCACTATGAAAGTTTGACTACTGATTATTGCATTTATTGAACAATTTGTGAAAATTTTAAGACCTTAAGGTACGATTAAGAGTCTTCTGATCTCCTTTTGGTTTTATATCTCGAAACATATTGTCTATTTAACTTACTACTAGTTTAATTAGCCAAATTTCACTCTGATGTCTGATACCTGGGCTTAGTTGTCCTCTACCTCCTTTTCATCCAAAACAAAGCAAACTCAATAATTTGTCTTCTAATCATTTACATCATTTCCATATAAGATGAAATTACACATCCACCCATTTAAATAATTGTTTTATATCATATTACAATTGACTATGTGGAAGATGTTCCAATTTAATGATGTGAAAATGAAACTCTTTCGATATTAAAAACCTACTTAGCATATTGTACGGATACTGGTTTTCGTAATAAAGTAAATACTTAAAAGTGATAACACTGGTTTAGAATCTTCACTAATGAATTTGATTCCTTTTATTATTTAAGTAATAATTTAGAGAAGTAATATGTAGCTTATAGCTTAAATTTTTTGAAATTTTTTAACTTATAAAAAATGAAAGTTATTTCTGTAGTAGAACTACTCTTGTTAATAATTCTATATGTAACAGTCAAGCATTTCAACCTGAGTTGATTTAATAGACATCAAATCGGAAAAATGAAGTTATAAACCTGGATCGATAGTAATTAACCTTTATAGTAAGAAATATAATTGTAATTATAAATATGGTTTAGCTTTTGTGCACGCGAAGTACATAAAGAATTCTTATGGAACTCAAAAAGAAAATATTCTTATATTTATTATTGCACTGAGCTATTAGAAGATTGCATGATTTATTTAGGTCAGAAAAATATAAAATTGCAGTTAATGCGTTAATTTTTACCAACCCATTATATTCCGAATTATGAAGGAAAAAATGTACAGAAATCTAAATTCTAAGTAGAAGGGGGAAATAATAAGTTGTATACTACTGTCATTATTAACACTAGTGATTACATCATTAAATGTATTAATAACAGATTTTTGCTATTTATCGCTATCATTTGGAAAATGTTCTTAAATTCTAATGATATATAGAATGTTATTAAAATTGTAAGAAAGATGTATGAGAAATTGAATATTAATAAGGTTATTGTGTGTGAAAAATTTTATTCAGTTATGTTAGCCTTGAAAGAAGTTTATGTACTTTTAATAATATGACATATGAATAGAAGATATACCCCAAGGTGGGCTTGTATATAATTATTTATCCAATATTAATTTTTAAAAATTTGGAGGATATTTTTTTTTTTAATTACAATAGTTTTAAGATATTTATATGTATTGACGATATTATATTCTTTCATTTAATTCAAAAATCCTGATAATCTTTTCTCAGTTTTTATCCAAAGATTTAAATTTGTAGCAAATTAATATTGATATAAGTAAAGCAGAATAATACAATATTTTTTTAAAATTTTGGAGATAGGGAAATTGTGTGTAATATAGATTATAAAATATATATTGACTTTTCCTTATTTGAGACTCATTAAGTTTCATTATTTGTTAGTTCATTAACTCTGAATATTTTGAGAAACATATTTTATAGCCAAATATTTCATACTATGAGACTTATACTCAAACACAAAATATTTAATTAAGCTGAATAAGTAAAAGAAAAAATTTTGAAAGCAGAATATACTTCGAAATTTATAATATATAAGAGTTATTTAAAATATAATAATTACAATTCTTCGCCCGTTTTTTCTTTGGTTTCTTTCGAACATGTTTTTAAGTTATGTTTTTTGTAAAATTGCTTTTAAATTTTGTTTTTTTCTATCGGTATTTTGTTCATGCAAAGCAAGCTTCGCATACATGATTTTTAATCTGATTGATTAATTGTTATTATTCTTTCTCTGTTTTCATTCACTGATATTTGGGTATATATCTTTGTCCATATATTTCTTTTAATTCATTTCTTATAGCTCAATGTAGATTTTTAGCATTTATTTTTGTTTTAATTTATAGAATTTCCATATTCTTAAATAATTTTTTTTCTGTAAGGAATGTTGGTCTAGTTAAACATGTCTAAACGGCTAATCTTTCATGAGCCAGATTAAGAATTTATGAGTGTTATTGTCCTATTTTTATTTTTTGGTTCCTTTTTTCTTCTTTGTTTCAATTGCTTAGCATATCTCGGTTTCTACTTTTTAATGTTCTGAAGTTTATCTTCTCGTTACTTCTGTCTCTGTAAATATTTCAAGTGTTTATTTTTTTTTTGTTTTCTGTATTTTGAAATTACTAAAATTATGTTTTATGTTTAAAAAAAATTTTTGAAATATTTCATTGCAATTTTTTTAAAAAAAATATCTGCTTAAATTTTGTTTTCTGTTTCTATAATATATTTTATTTTACTTTAATTTTCTTTACATTAGTAAATTATCATTATTACTATTATATATATATATATGTCGTAAAATAAACAAGTGTATTAAAAATCTAATATAAATTTTAAAAAATGAATCAAAGTAAAGTAATGTTTAGTATTATAAAAAATTATAATAAAGTAATATTATATACTAACCATAATTTTCGAAAAAAAGCAACAAAAATGTACACTTAAGATATGAGAAATTGAATCAATGTATAGGAAACAAATAAAAAAATATATAAATTGAAAATATGGATGTATAGTAATTTAAGGATTTCACAAGCAGAGGACTGTGATGCCTAGCCTTTACAGAATTAAGGCCCTAATATGCGATTGCAGTAAAAAATAGGGGTGGAAAACAAGATTTAAGTCAACTATCAAACTATAAGAAATTTTAGAAATTTTTTAATTCACACACATTTACACAATATCAGAGTGATATAAAAATAATTATAAAAGCATAATTGTAAAAGATTAAACATTTTTTTGATATAAAACCGAAACCGAAACTGAAAGTTAAATACAGAAAATTAATTATAATATTACTCTAAAAAACTGTGTATTTAATACATATCTAGAAAAGTATAAATAACGTCAAAGAAAATTGAATTTGCGCTAAATAGACAATAGATTTAAAACGGTAACGCCATCTATACATACAAAAGCTATAATTAAAGGATAGATGCATGCGTCCCTTTTTTCTCCTAGAGTAATTCTGACTTAAAATCATGATCAATTAAATATCGTATTTTCTATTTCCAAATATTCTAAGTCTAGCAATTATTTAGTGATTTTTTCCTCAAGAAAGGGCTTATCTAATATGTACAAGTACTGGTGTTATGACCCTCAAGTAACTGAGTTAGCTATTTCCTTCTTCCCGTGAGTTTTCTGTTTTCGGTAATCTCGGGTGACGCTTACCCATGATGTCCCAGGGGTCTTTCTTTATTCTCGTTGCCATTATATTCCCACTTATCCAGATTACAAGTACATTTTGTTTTGTTAAATTAATAAGTGTGTTTAGCTCCTCTCTGCCAAATATGCACTTGCGACAATTAAATAAATCAACACATTAGTCTCACTCTCTTATAACAGTAATTTAATTGTATTGTAAACTAGTATACTGTCGAATGATTTAGTGTTAAAACAATATTTTTAATTTTGAAGGATTCAAAGTATTATTTATATTCATATTTGGAAGGGATTATTCGTTGGTTTTATTTACGAAAACGGTTTGGACTTTCATTTAATACGTTTTAGTTATTTTATTAACGTCCCACTAGAAGCAACACGAGAGCTAATGGCGACGGACCTCGTAATTTTGAACAACGGTCAAGTGACGAGGACGACACCTGAGTTGGGACCCTCCTCTCCTAACATCCACACCACACCAACGGGGTGTCTTTGGGCCCCGAACAGATTTAACGTGCATAAGCCCCGGCTACACGCCTTGTCTTTGGCGGCCAAGGATCGAAACCGTGACTGAACGAAAACCGTTGGCCGCTAGTCCACGACCTTGATAACTAGGCTGTCAAGGTCCCTTCATTTATTAAGATCGTTACAATCGAATGCCTAGTTTTGTCCTACTTGTTCTTTTCTGTTCCTTCTTAATCATTATTATAATAATGATCTTCTTATTTATAACGGAAAGAAAAATTAACACACTACAAGTAACATAATTTTGGCAGAATGTATTTAAAAATAATCATTTTTTTTTTGTTCTTAAATGTTCATAACTTTTTTTTAAATCTTTTTTTTATATAAAAGGATTATTTTTTTAACTTAACGACTTTGTAAAGATACAAATTGTTCATTATCTTAAAATGGATTAAAATGTAAATATTAGATATTTGTAATTTAAATATATTTAACAATTGTAAATATGACTTGGTAAATGATCGTAAAATCATATTTGTTAAAATGTAATTTTTTGTAACTATTTTGCTTTCAAGGATTGGAAATCGTTAATATATATAAGATCCTGTAGTTTGTGGGTTTATGAAAAAAAAAAAAAATGGCATGAAGCTGATACCCGTTTTGAAATTTTATTTGTTTAAATCAAGCACCATTTAAAAATAATAATTCACTATAGCAAACTGACATCGCAACAAATGCCTTACCATTTATTTCATAACATTGTTAGAAATGGTAGACTATTATCTTATCTCGTTTATATTTTATTTGGCTTTCCTCACACATCCAAGCTAGACAGAGAAATTTCAATACAGGCGCTTAAGAAATATATATTTTGAACAGAGGAAAATTATATGGGGTTTAGCAAATGTATATTATTCTCTGCAAATGAATGATACTTTTATTTAATTTCAATAATAGCAATAATACGTTTTCAAAAATTTCATATTTTTCCTGTAAATGACGAAATTTTCTACCGCAAAAGCATTGCCCTAAAGAGATACGGACGCAACAATATATGTTGAAAATTACTACTCGTATGACGGTTAAAGGGATAAATCTTGTTTGGCAATTTTCCATACATTGTTCTTTTTAGTGATGAATAGAGCAATTTAGAACATAAATCAAACCTGATATAAACTTTTCAAAAATGTTGCAATCAGAAACAAAAAGCTACATTTTAGTTTTTATAGCAGCCACTTGAGTTTAAAATTGCAAATATCCTTTAAACCACTTTTAAAAATACACTATTGGCTGTCCAAAACACATTACCATGAAGGAATCATGCAACTAGCGTGAAAATTTCTCCCCACATATACCGTGACAAGATATGCAAATTATTAGCATTAATGTGTAAAAGCCCTGCACGAGCACCTGTAACGCAACCAAAAGGCTTTGTATAAGGAAATAACAAGAAACCATTTCTGAATACTGAAGTTGTCTTTTCTTGCAGTTGTTTTGTGGCATCAACTTATTCGTTTAAAAACAAAATATGAGCTCTATTCAATCCAATTTCTGAGTTCAACCGAGGATTAATTATTGTCTGCAGAGAATGTGGGTTATCCTGCCTGGGAATCGGTAAGCACATCGATAACTAAGCTACAGTGATGCGAATCTGTAATCAATTAATACATGAAAAGATTGTTAGACCCAATTACAACTATCATTTCATTGCATTTAAATATGTAATGGCTGAAATATTGAGTGTATTGAAAGGATAAATCACTCTGTCACAACAGCAACCATATCACTGTAAAAACGATTTGTTGCACTACAATCGAAGTTCGTACGTATCGCTACATGTCGTTTGTACTGTGAAATCTCCGCAAAATGTCCATTGCAGCAATTATATTTGTTTCAAATCCCTAGGTGTATGCATTTGCAATGACAGACATGGACAACCGAATGGTAAGAAATTGTTTTACAGAAATCATGCATATGCTTGGCGTTATGCATCGCCGTACTGGTTATGCAACCAGACTTAAGACTTAGGATTGCAATGTATTTCACTTCTCTCTCTAATACGCATTGCTGATATAATGACCAACCAACCCTATATACCTGAGGGATTGAGCATGTTATTTTCTCTTTCCTTCAGAACTTGTCCGCGATTATATTCCAACTCGAGGAAGTGAGACCATACGTGACATGCAATGTTTAAGACATAGTCTTCATCCACCAATTGGCAGCCTATTCGAGAGCCTACCAATTGGCAGATCTATCCGTGAAAGAAAACTTTTGGACGATGATCGGCAATCACAACAAAATGTCTCCAAAATAGACAATAGTTGCGTGGAACTGGCAACCTATTAATATAACCCAACTAACAACCGCACTAACTACTTTTGATGCAGTTTAGCATCGTTTTAATGTCCGTTGTGAAGTCCATGGTTAATAGAATTTTACCCATTATCTGTTTTCTATACGAGTAAAGATTTTGTATCTTATAAATATTTAAATCGCGAGAAAAAAACATTTAAAATTTATACAAATGCAACAAATAAAAACGTTTAAGTTGATATTGATGTTAAGTCTTTTACAGATTTGTTTAAAATTTGTTTCTGGATAATTACACATATGTTCCCTTGCTTTTCATTTGCCACCAAAATCTGAAACAGGTTGTTGCAAAATGCAGAACATGAATTAAATTCTTAATTGTAAGTGAATTAATTTAATATTCATTGTTTGTTTATGGAAAATTGTCCTCTGTGAAGTCTACTTCAAGGTAGCTGGTCCCCAAATGGTCTGAAATCCCTAACCTAATATATACTTTAGTTATTCAAGCTACCTTTTTTTTAAATCTGACTCATGATTGTATTACAAATTTCAATGCTGCTTACTATAAAGTAGCTTTGTAACTCGTTGGGAGGAATTCGTCGATCATTACATGAAATTAGTTCACATCAAGGTTACATACATTTATTTTCTGTACAATAGCCATATCTATGCAGTTCATTTTTTCACAGTTCAAAGATGTATATTTTATAAAGGTAGAAATAACTGGGGAAAAATTCCTTCACGATGGTCACACCAGCTTTTCCAGCAGCCTTGACTCAACTACTCATTTTCCACCATAGGGAAACTGTACATGTACACTATTCTGGCGGCACTATCTAGCAGTTATTACCAAAAACAAAAATAAATATAACCATTGGTTACAGCTTCTATAACATCACGGGATTTGACTTAATAAAGCAACCTTCAAAATTCTCGTTTACCATTAAGTTGGATTTCGAGAACTTACTGTTAATCCAATGGAATTTCTATTTTCCTTCAGAAGTCTATACTATTATATTTAATTAAATGCAGTTATGTGCATCCGATAGAATCTAAAAATGATGTTTGTTTGGGATTACATTTTATCACTGATTTTTGAAAATACTCTAAAATATTTAAAAGACCGGAAAACCTACTAAGAAATCAATAAAATAGACTTAAGAATATATTTAAAAGTATGAGAATAAAAATTTAATGCTTCAGAAGATTTCATTATTTTTTGTTCCTTTGGATATTCTTCGCATCATTTAAATCAATAAAAAAAATTGGTTTATGGAAGAAAGAAAAAATTCCTTAGGATTAACATTAATTTCACGAAATCAATATGGCTGGTGGAAGGGAGACATATGTCTCAAGAAATGTTAAATTTTGAAAAAATGTAAAGTAACAAAACATTTACTTTTACTAAGTATGGGTAAAATACAAACCTGAAATCCTGGAAAGCAAACAGCACACATACAAATAAACTTTCAACTAATGGAGCTTTTTCGTTAATTGTAAATCTAACACTGCTTTTAGGTTGCCAGAACTATTTAAGTATCTTTAACTGAAATCGTTTTAATAAAGTAGGAAATAGAAATATGGAAATGTGGCGTAAATTAGCATGGAATAACGTTATTTTAACGAAACAAGGGTCAACTGTTTACAATGGAAACATTCATTTATCACTGACATTTTCAGCACGCAATACGACACTTAAGAGAGCCACCAAGAATCATTAAAATATTCTGTTTCGTGTCCAATGACATGAATTAATCATCTTTATCCTTTGCGTAATTCTGTGAGGTAGATTCCAAATACTGAACATAAGATAATTTCAACTATCAATTTCAATCACAATATCTTCTCCTCATATCACGAAAAAATGTAAGTCCACACATCTTATTCCATACATTACTGACAGACATTCCTTTGGCACAATATGTTCCTCGAGCGTACAAAAGAGGTAGAAAGGCATCTAACTTACACATTGACATTGATCAGTTTTCATTACGGAATTGCCTTCGAGCTTCTGTTTCAGTACCATCCATTATTATTTTCCTCATAGAGGGAACTACCAATAGTTGAATTGCGCTATATATTCTTCAGCTTTCTACGCTTCTCTTTGTATAGAAAGTCACTCCACCGGGTCTCGATAGTATATTTTGCCTATGAATCTGTCCAGGTTTACTATTGATAGACATCTTTACCTACATCGGGCCGTACCGTGCACAACTTTGTTACTTGATGTAGGTCCCTCATCAGAAGCATTCAGTATTGTAACACTATTTTCAGTCCTCCGTGTTTTTCGTTTATTTATAGAGGTAGATGTGTAGATTTGGTTTTGATTGCCGAACTTGTTTTTGTGTTTCGTCTCTAAATTCAGAATCAGTATCAGATGTTCCAATTTTCTGTGGAAAATATGCGTCATCCTCCTCATGTATTTCTTCTCCCTCCGATTCATTTTCCTCTAATGCATGCCGAAATTAAGCAAATCTTCAAAACTAAGACCTTAGGATGAGTCATGTTACACTGAGTATCGAATACTATTCAGATAATGCTATTTGTTCGTTATCACTTATATCTCTTTAGAGAACTAGTCACGTGACTGAGCAAACTGGTATTTCACTAGAAAACATCTGCTTAGCCTTTCACATGAAAACCTCAGTCGCTTGGAAGTAGGGGAATATATATGGGTGAGAGTAGGAGATAAGGGTTCTCTTATTTCAAATAATAACTTTTTATAAAACAAACTAATTGTTTTTTTTTATTAAATATTTCGTTTTTATTATAGTTCTGTGATTTGCATTGTCGATTTTGACTAGTCTTCCATACTGCCGACAAAATGACGGCCTTCCATCTTCTTAGTTATACCACAAATTTTCTTCCCTCCTTACTGCAGAATTTTTTTTTGTACATGTGTGTGCATGTTTCACGTAAAATTAAAAAAAGTCATACAATTTCAGAACTCTGGACATCATAAACGTAGCACATAATACAAATTACGAAACCGTAAAGGGATGGCACCGTCTTTCTAGTGTTAACCCATTCACTCGCAACGTATCACATGCGATACGCTTGCGTTTATTCCCCTGTGCTCATTGTATCACATTTGAAAAACTCCGAAAGTGTCTGCTATAGACCACCGTATCAATAGAGATACGCCTAATGAGGTGGCGCGTTATATTACCTTGAAATCTATATAGATAGGATATTTCGAATGTTGAACTTGTTGGTTTGGGCTTACATTTCATATTTGACTATCAGAAGGGGGGGAAGTTGTTTATAAAATCAAAAAGCACGTGTATTGCGTCATGGATCTTTAAAAGTGATGACAGGATTTAAAGGGCTCGTTTGCTTTTGGTTTGTTTTTATTTCTTTCTTGCTTGTTAGAAGTTCAAATGGGAACTTATGGTTGCTTATGAAAGTCTTTATTTGTAAATGCTTTTAGCTGCTTGTTTTATTCGATCGTTTTTTTTTTCTTTCTCCTTTTTGTATAGCGACAGTCATGGCGGAAAGAAAGTATTTAACAAATAATCGAGAATTGATGAATGAATCTGACAGTGATAAGTGAAATACTGATATACTGAAAATACTGATAAATCTGTATTTTAGTGAATTAGATTATGATTCTGAAACATCAAATAATGACATATATGAAAAAGAACACCAGAATATACTCTTTTGAGCGAAAGATATGTGAAGTTAAAGTATACATTAAAGAAGGTTTTGTAAAATACACACAACAAAATAAGATTGATTTCTTATATCTTAATATTCCATGTAATTATATATCATTATACCATGAAATGTATGTATCAAATAAAGTATATATTGTATTTGTATTTCTTTAAAGATATGATTTGATGTAATAATTTGATTTTTTTTTGTACAAAAAGTATAATTTCCGTCATTTTTTTTTCTTTCTCATGTATTAAGTTTAATACATTTTAAATAATACATATAAAAATCAAAATATTCTAATGAACAGCCGATTTTAGAAGAATTTTCTTCACACATTAGGCTTAATATCTAAAAATGCAGTAGGAAGCCGAAAGCCCAGGGAAACACTTCTATTTTCTCCCTTTGTAATGAAGCCTTTAATAAAAATAATTCTAAAAATATCTAATAGTTAGAAAAGTATTTATAAATAGGAATAAAAATATTAAAAATAACAAAATAAATGTAAGAAACCAACTTGAAATTAACAACAAACACCATAAAGAAAATAATTTTTGTATTTTTAAATTTATTCTTAAAAATGAACTGATTATTAAGTTTTAATAAAATATGAAATAATTAAGTTGAATTTTTTAGAAAATTAAAAACAAATTAGCCACTTTAATATTTCAAAGTATAAAATTATAAAATATATTTTTATAGATATTTAAAATGAAATTGATATCAAAGAAAACAAGTTTATGAGGATAAAGAAAATGTCTCTCTTGTCAAAAATTTTACTACTAATCCTATTTTCTATAATGTTTAATTAATATATGAAAATCACTTTCTTAAAACATTTTATTATTTTGAGTGAGATCTAAATAGGATTGAAAAAACTACGAATAGGGTTGAAATTCTGGGTTGAATTGAAAATATTATAAGGTAATTTATGTATCTAAACTACGTAAATTTATAGATGTCTGTAAACTTTTGTCATAAAATGAAGGTAAATACTGGCTAAATTTGTTTATATTGCTTATTATTATAAAAATCATTTTTTAATTCTTTAAAATTAATTACGATAATGTTAAATGAATCTTCTGGATCTTCTGTGTGTGTTTTCGTATGGGTGTGATTCTTTTACTGATTAATATTTTTATTAATTTTTTTACATCGTACGAAATGCTCGTTGTATCAGCTTAAAACTGAATAAGTTAATTCAAAGTATTTTGCTGGGTAGGCCACCAGGTAATATATTTTGTCACCTTTAAAGTCAGGTAAGTTTTCTATGGGAAAAAATGTACGATTGAGATATATTTTTTTTATGTCTTACAGCAAATGCTAAACAAATGGATAAGAGCCAGAAAAGACAAACAGAATTTTGAAGAAACTCACCAGGAAGCATGTACGGAGATTTTTTTATTCAAATATCAATTAGTTTTTTTTTTAAAAAAAAATATAAATTCAAGATATGTACTGTTGGGATTTTAAAGGAAATTTTCTGTAACCTTTTTTTTCAATAAATGAACTACACTAGGCGGATTCCAAATATACTTGTCTTTATGACAGCTGGCGTTGAAGAGAAAGTTAATATTATCCTTTTATGTGATCATTTATTAAATGACTATGAAACAAAGTTGACACTAATTCATAGATTAATTTCGAATTTTTATCCATTTGCTAGCCATTCATTGATTACAGCCTCTCCAAGTTGTTAAAGGCAATGAAATCTGTATAAATGATTACAGTCTGGAACTTAGAAAGAAAAAGAATAAAAAAAGAAGTAATGGACAAAGCTATAACGAATTACTCCATTTTCCCTTCCTAACATGGGTACTTCAATTAGTGACTGAGATCAACGGAAAGATTCATAGCATTCCGTAAATTTTTCTTATAGACATATGGCTTAGCGATAGTGTTGGACGTGACTTAGTGTCCGAGGCAAACTCAGGAGATGACAGCAGTTTGAACAAGACCATTATCTTATTGAAATAGAGGACTGAGTTTGGGTTTATAAAAGGAATGATTTTACATATATATCTTTGGGTCATTGAAGGGATTCTGATGATAACCAACTGTGACCAGGTATGTCACTAGCAATTGCCATCCACGCGGTTATATCGCCTATCATGGAGCTGACCACTTGGCCTCCACTTACGTGTGCGATTACCTTCCTCGTCAATTAGAACTCATCACTACTGATGGCCCCGCTGCCATTCAGCATGACTCTAAACTGCTTTTTCATGGCGCAATTGCAGTCTCTGGTGACATTATTGTTTAGTCAGGAGTAATCCTGACAAAACATTAAGTATTAATTTTCCAGAAAGCTATTCAGAGCATGCGATTGTATCCCAATATAACTGGCACTTACAGTATAATTCAAAGAGGGCATCATCAATGACATAATATCAAAAATTGTGGCAGGTTGGTTGTTGGTTGCTCACTCTTTCACGACAGTCCTTTAATCATTTCTATTTAAAGTCCATGTAGGACTCACTGAGCCTACTCATCGCGAGTAATAACTTGAACAGAGTGAAGTTGCTACAAATGCGCAACCGATATGATGCGAATAAGAATTAATGACCAACACTTTTCATGTAGTCCTGCAATACGACCCTTTTCAAAGGCGTCCAATTGTTCAAATGGTTGTCGGTTCTTTCTCAAAGTTATTCAAGCTTCCAAAGCGATAAACTTAACCGAAACATACGAGTTAAATGTTCTTAGTGATGCGGCAAATGACTGACGCGCTCGCTGTCATCTTTGACTTTGACACGGGTGGCACTTAAAACATGCACATCTAACAGAGACAAAACAATTTCCTAATTTCTATTTATGCACCTTGATTTATTCTGGATGCAACTATTATAGTCGATGATTGGATGGAAATCAAACTATATAATGATTTGCTCATGACTTACTCGAAGTTGTTTTCCAATGAATACTTGATATTCTTGTAAGCTCCAGAAGGGATGTAGAAAACCAAAATTTTCTGGTAATTTACCTTTTAATAACATTGAAAAATACTCGACTCATTATTAAAATCTGTACTTTTTTTTTTTTGTTTTAGTAACGTCACACTAGAAGCAACACGAGAGTTATTGGCGATGAACCTCGTAATTTTGAACCTTGGTCAAGCCACGAGGACGAAGCCTGAGTTGACACCCTCTCCTAACTTCCACACCACGCCACAGAAGGACGAAAATTCATGCAAGAACAAAGAGTTTTGCTTATGTTTATTGTTTAAGTGGTGTTTCTTGAAGAAAAAAATATATTAGTAATGCTTATAAATTGTTTTGATAAAATAATCGAATGTACGAGCGTATATAAAATTACTCATACATATTAGGTAAAATAATACTATTCTCAAGCAAATAATAAACTAAATGTATATTTTATCAATGTTCCTAAAATATGTTTATCGTTTAAATTACTCAAATTCTTTAAATTACTTTAATGTGCTTTTAATCAAATTCTATATCATAAATACTCGACTGATATCTGCTATTATTTTTTATCCTGTTTAGTCAAAGCAACAACCTTTTTTAATTCCTCAAACAATTTTTCGTTATTCCTAAAACTGTACCCGAGATAATACACTTAATCTTCAAGAAAAGTAAATGAATGGGGTTTTTTTTTATCTGTACAAAGCTAAGTGTTCTGACATTTAGTTTTTCGGGTGTTTTTTAAATTAAATACGTATTTTATGTTTTTGGCCAGTAAATTTATTCTTCACAATTCAAAGAAAGAAGCGTTATAAAAGTCAAACAACTCAAGATACCTAAAAGTTAAATCAAGAATTGACGTAAATTCCCAAAATACTTGAATACTTTTTTTTTCGTTTTCTTTCTTTTATTTTTGATAGAATTGTAAGCTGATGTCTAAGAATCGAGTTACACGGGCGTTTGTATTTTTTTTTATTTCGATAGTCTCTACTAAAAATCGTAGGATGGAACAATTCGATCCTTCAATAAAAAAAAATATATCTTGATGCAAAACCATTTACACTTAAACTTCGAAAGACGGGTGAAAGAAACGTGAAAATAGGAGTGAAAAGGTTAATCGCAATACTGATTACAACTGCCAGAAATAGTCGAAGTGTTTGAAAACCTTGAATTTCAAGAAAAAAGTTCTGTGAAATAGTAAGCTGATAGAGTCTGTTGAATACGGAAGTAATTTTCGGTTTCCTTTTGACCTTTGCGTTTTATCTTAGAAGAAAAGAAAGATTTTGAAACCAGCTTTCCAGTAAAAAATTCTATTTTTGAAGAGTTTATATTTTACAATATTTGTAATTGTATTTAGAGTTTTGTTCAGTTCTATATTTATTTGGTAAACGATGTTGTTATCCTTTGCTTAATCATTTCATTTTTGGAGTGGGCAATTTGTTAGCCATGTTGGTTCAATGTCTTCACGTGTGTATGGTGTATGTGATTATGTAAGTTTCTCACATTTTATAGATTGTGGTCTCTTGTTTTCTTGTATGACCATTTGTTCATTTATTCCTGTTCTGTATAAGTTGTGTTTGGGTTCATATTGAATTATTTGGCTGTTCAATTTTAAATGAAATTATAACGATTTTTTTTTGTTCTTAATTTTTTTTTAAAATTTTTACTGTGATTTTATAACAGATTTTAAAGTAATGTAAAATTCGATGCTTGGTCATTAATTTTGGAATAACCTAGCCTTACAGTCTGCAAAATATTATAACGTTAGTTATGTTATGCTCCGCTTTTTTGTTTTCCAGATGAGGGTTTTTTCAGTTTTTCGAATTCTTTCTTTTTATAATTATGATACCTGTTATTTTGATATTTCAATTTATTTACTTTTTTGAGAAGTGTTTATAGTTTATAATGTTATTATTTTTAATTAAGTTGGTATATATTTTATTCAATTTTCTTTGTATATTTATACGGAATGGTGTATATTTTTTGAACTCAATAGATGTGTAGTAAAATACGAAATGCTATATATATATGTGTGTATATATGTGTGTGTGTGTGTGTGTGCGTGTGTATGTGAGTGTGTGGAATCCTTACAACAGAAAGACTGTTTTATGGATTCAATGAAGAGATTGATTTTTAAAAATTGACTTTCAAAAAATAAGAAATAGTTATAAAGTATTTTCAAATTAAAATTTTTTTTGTATATACATATTAAAGAGCTATCAGATTGCTCATTATTCCATACTTGCCACACCCTTGCTGCCATTGATGTGATCCCCTTGGTTGAAGTCACAAGGCATAAGCCAGGTTCAGGGCGCCCTCTAGTGTGGAAGGCTTCACAAAATGTATAAATCCACTTTTTAATATATATATATATATATATATATATATATATATATATATATAATTTTCCAAAGCACCATGAATGTCTTATTAAAAGGAGCAGTAAATGGATGAAGAAACCAATCCTCTGAAGTTAGGAGAGAGAGTATCGTGTTACAGAAGATATAAACTACTCTCTGACAATTTGAAAAAATATTAAAGAAAGTTTTAAGTAAAATTACTACTTTGGTATCCATAATTTAAGCATAATTCGTAAAATGAGAAAAAAATGTAATTTAATATTGATGAATTTGTACAAAATATTTCATGATAAATCATTTGTAGAAGGTTAACTTTATCTTCATGTAAAACACTTCAGTTCATGTTTTCATACACATGAACTCCTACACAAGTTGGGATTTCATTATGTTTTTGAAGAATACAATGGATTATGTTTCCTCAGAGAAGAATCGCTTGAAAGTTCGAAAAACAACAATTATAAACTAAGTGTATGGAATGCTGAATGTACCGCAGGTGGGATCGCAAGTGCCTACCAAAGTTTCTACGTGCGGTAAATGTTAACAGATGCTGAGTACCAGGTAGATCAAGAGTCACAAGCATTCTGACTCTTAGCTATAAGGCTTAAGAGTCTTGAGCCTTATGGGCAAGACCAATAACTGCACGGCGCAGAGTGACATTTGTACCACAGAACTGGTCTAAGAGCTCTCATACGCCAAAGGTGTATGAGTATCCAGGCAAACCATTAATGAGAAACTTAATCATATTGGTCTCGACACCATACGTCCAATAGGTTTCTCTTCCCTCACATCTATGCATAATCACTCTTTTTAAATTGAAGTTTGGGACCGTAGGTAGTGTGATGTTCCAGGAAAAAATTGGTTTTAGTCTGAACAGTGATTCTCATCGACTAACGATATCGCGAGAGCGTAAAATTCGATTTTACCCAGGGAACATCAAGTAAGTAAATCGCTTTTTGAGTCAAGGATAGTCATATTGTGTGCAGAAATCGTGCCGAATGGTAGAGCAGACGTTCTAACCTTCTAGATGTAGTTAGTACCTGTTAAACGATTGGTAGAAGAAGATTTGAACTTAATGATAGCCTTTTTCAAGATGCTGTTGTTCCTCACTTCATATTTATAGATGATCATGAGCCTTATCTTTGGGCAAATATCTCCTTAAAAAATATCGATAGCATGCTTTGATTCGCAGCAAAGCCTGCCGTCATGATTTGCATCTAATCAATTTTGTGTTCAATATGTTTGCCATACAATGTTTAACCTTTGTACATCCACCAAGTTCCAGAAATGAAAATAACTATTCGTGATATTTAGAACTTTTGAGCCCCAACTCAAACATAATATTATTGCAAGTATGTTAAATCGTTTTACAATGTATCTTGGTGTCAGAGGTGATAGTACATGTTATTGAAATGCAGCGTAATCTTTTTATTTCCTTTGTTTCTCACTGAAGAATGATTCTTCTTATGCGCATTTTTCTTTGTGACTGTTTGTGTGGATACCAAAAGCGATTATCATTATTACGTATTGCTTTCTTATTTTAGAACAATTTTACATTCGTATATAACATTTCTCGCCATTGGATATAGAATTGTTTCATTATTCATATAATTACAAATTGTGTGTAACTTTTGCATAACAGTATACATTATTTTTTTTTTCAAATTGTCGATTAGATTAAATTAAATATATCATACTTTTTAATATATTCATTTAAATGTATGACAAAATAAATCAAATAAACACAAAACAATACCTTCCAAGTGGCTGCTATGGACTAATGGTGATGGGGGGCGGAATTGCGGCCCATGGCTTTCGCCTAGTCGTGGATTCAAGGCTTGATGCCGCAAAAGACCCATCTTATAGCGGGGGACCAATGCACGTTAAATGTGGCGAGGTTCCCATAGGGAGTGGTGTGGAAGATTGAAGAGGTAGTTGCTAGATCAGATGTAGAATTCATAATCTGACTGAGGTTCCAAATTATGAGGTATGTCGCCAGTAGCTCGTGTGATTTTTCTTTGTGCGACGTTATTAAGCAATGACAATCACAAGACCTTCAGGATATTTTATTAACGTAGGTTCTAACTGGATTTTTTTTCAATTACATTATACAAATCTTCGTGATTTCTAACAGAATTTATTAAGATTTTCATCATGGATAAAATGTGACCAGTTTTACTTTCCTCTCGCATTCAACGATCTATAAAAGCACGACTTCTGGTTTGCATAAACAATGTTTTATTGTCGTTATTCTTCGCAACATTACGGCAACTAATTATTGACACAAATTTTTGAAAATACCATATCCAACCCTTTTGAGTGTGATTTCTTACTCAGCATTAATTTTTATGTATTGTTGTTGTATTAAGTTTCTGATTGTGACTATTCTGATTGAGGTAAATAATGGATTAATGTCTTCTCGTGTTGACTCTTAGTAGTGAACTTTATTATTAATTGCTAATGTTATACTAATATAGATACTCGGACTCTCATATTAATAACGGATTTACACTAGATATTTTTTTCACATACAATGCATTATATGTTCTTTTATCATCTCCCAAATTTTGTGAATTGCTTGATTAAAATGTGTTCGATAAGGATAAGTGAGTTATTTTATGGACGGTTTAAATAGTCCTATTTTTTTAAAATTAAAAGCAGTGTACGATACACTTAGACTTTCAGTTTCTTGTATATTTTCTTGTAAAGAATACTGCATTTATGTACATAAAATAACTATGTATAACAATTAATAATCAATAGTAGCATTTACATTTTTAAACTGTGTGGTATTAAAATCTACAGCACTTACAACTTAAAAAATTAGCTGCGTGTGTACAAACATAGCATTCTATACACTGAACATACTTATAATTTCAAAACAGAAATTGAATCACATTATAAAAAAATATTAAGTCTTATATTTCAAAATTTCAAAATTTTTAATAAATATTACGCAATACTAAAAATTTTAAAGTTTTCGCTAGATTAGAATTAACGTTCAATGCAAAAGGAATGACTTCATTTCAGAATATGTAGAAAATATCAGCAAGTAGATTCTGAAGAGAAAATATACCTGAATTATAAAAAATAATAACATTTTGAGAACAACTCAAATGCAGGTACAGTGTTCCTTTCTATAATCTGGTACTTCACTTTTCCGGACCTACAAGTAATCATTTTTTTTACGTAGGAAAGTCATTACAGAGAATATTATTTTATGCCTTCCTTTTCAATGGAATAATATAGGCTATAAATACAAAATGGTAAATATTTTGAAGTTTTTGTCATTTCGTATGTTTGACTATTTATTTGCGTGTTTACAAATTATATGAATTATGTATATCTCTTAATATATAAAAGCGTTGTTTCTATTGAATTTACAGTAATATTGTGGTGCTCAGGTCAGATATCTCCCATATTAAAGTTTAATTTCATTGAGAAGAAAATATAATTTAAAGTTTTAAAATATATAAAAAGTTCCTAAGGCTAGTCAAAGGAAAATCGAGAGTACTCCAAAATCACCATTCTATTTATATGAATAATTGCAAAATGGGATTCGAGTTGGCAATAAACTTAAATAAATTATCTAATTCCAATCATAGTTATTCGGCAAACGTATGTTACAAAATTGTGTGCACAGAAATGTTCTCAACACTTCAATATCTTCACTGGATAAGAACATGCGCAATCTTGCAATCCGATCTACCCATCTCTTTCACTTTCATTATGCTTCAACATATAGAAAAGCCTCGTAAGCTATGGTTTATTCACAAGTCGAGGTTCTTTAACTAAAAAATATCACAGAATACTCCTCAAGGTTAGTTGAAGGTAAATTCGAAGGATAACCTATTACACATTTGTTTTGAGAACTTTTATCGTTTGAATCATCTAGGTGGAAATATTAACAACACAACAAGAAGGTCGATCAATGACTTTATTACATCACAATTACATAATATGAGGCAAAATTGTTTTCAGAAGTGTAGTAGTTGTCAAAAGCACATATACATTTTACAAACACATGATAGATACAGTTTAAAATACATTTGATGACATTCAGGTATAATTACATAATTCATTAATTCACTCTATAAAAGAACATGGCTTGAAACAAAAAAGGAATGTAAACTACAAAACACAGACTGATGCCATTAACATGCCGTAATTACGTCTCATTTTAACTAAACCGCGGGCTGAGCAATCACTTGAGTTACAATATTAATAAGACTTGAGCGATAGTATGAATTCCAACATCTACATGAATATTTTGCTTAGCCAATATTTGCGTTAAATTATAGAGTAACTGGTTAATTCAAGAAAAACAATTTATTGGGCTTTACTATAAGAAAGACAATTACCTGTTCCAAAAAATTACTAAAATTATTTAATAAAAGAGCACTTAAAATATTTGAAGGAAATTAAAGGCATTGATTTATTAACCAATCCTTGATGGATTGTCGTTTTTCAATTTTTTGTTTCCTTTTAATATCTAGCATGACTGTACCATAATTCAAAATCCCAGTTTCTCAAAAGAATGCAGATAATCACATTGCAATCACTTATGCAAGAAAATTTCTTAATATAAAACTCTTAAATTTGATAAATATAATTTAATTGAAGGTATAATTAGTGTTTGAAATTATTGAGAGACTGCGAAGTCTTGAAAATAATCTCTATTAAGAATAATAATTTAAATTAGAACATTTTACTTTCAAAGACATTGTGATACATATATACAAAATAGAATGGTAAAAAAGGAACGAAAGTATTAATGTTTGTTCGTATTATGACAAAGTAACACCATGCGAACAAAAGATTAATATGAATTTCACATTAAAAGTTAAGAGTTATTGCTTCAAATATCTAGGATTCATATCAGAAGCGATACTTTTCAAGGGAGCTGAAGTAAAACCACGTGTAAGTAATATTTCTACGCGTAAGTAGAGTAGAGTATTTCTAAACCGCGTGTTAACGGGGTCGGAATGAAAATGATTTTAAGCGTCTCTCACTATATATGGAATAAGTTTATTTATTTTATCTCCTAATACTGTTTCAAAACTATTGCATAAAACTTAAAAATACATGAAGCGAATTCTTTGAATGTGGTGAAACGTTTTTCAAAATTAATATTACGAATACGTTTTAAAAATTTTAATAGTGAATCAGAATTTTAATATTTTTTATGATTTTAATAGTGAATCAGAATTTTAATATTTTTGAGGATTTTAATAATGAATCAGAATTTTAATATTTTTGAGGATTTTAATAGTGAATCAGATTTTTAATATTTTTGAGAATTTTATTTGTAAATTTTTTTCCTCAACATAATCGTATTATAAAACAAAATTCAATAAGTAAGTAATTGTTATGAATCATACTATTTTCCTGCGATGTTAAAATGTGCTTAATTTTAAAATAAGAACCACCTTAAAAATATCTTATGTATCTTTTACATTTAAATTTTCACACTTTTTCATATTTAAAATATAATCATATTTTTCAGTGTAAAAATAACTTCATATAAATTATTTACTGAAATAACACACATGTTAAAACTATTTTCGTAAATGTTGAATTAAAAAGACCTTCAAGTCAAGTTAAATAATATTAACTCGATTTCTTTTTCTGAATAGTTATAACTTTATATAATTAAGTGTTATTTTACTATGCACATACTGTACATAAAATTTGTAAATAATTTTGAATGCCGAAATTATATTACAAATATAGAGAGAAGAATAGGGCTCGTATGAGGAGTTGTAATATTTAATTATATTAATTACAGGAATCCCTTGATGTGTGCGGCTAATGCAATCTTTAGATATCCCGCATAGTTAAAACCCCTTCCTCAAAATGTATTTAGTTATACTGCGTTGCATAGTTCTTTAATTGTTTGAATTGGATAGTTAAAAAAGGTGATTTATTTTTAAAAAAGCGACTCGAATTTTGATTCCAATTCTTTTTTTCTAATATCAATGGAATAGTAGGTACATTTTTATTTTAAGATTTTATGATAACATTCTGTTTTCTTATCTAATCAGCGAGGAACATTCGTGTTTCTCTTTTTATCTGGATTAATCTCTAAAGTGAAATATTTTGCTTTTGCTATTATATTCAAACTGCACTGAGCATTAGTTTTCTCTGTGTATCAGTTTGGCGCAAAGCTCTTTTCATCAATGTTTCACCCATTTCCTCAAGCCCTAGAGCCTTAAAATTTCGCTCACAAACTCAATTTGAATCATGATACGATACTCTAATATAAAGTTAGAAAAAAGATTACATTTTGTTTCAATTTTTCACTTATTTTTCCAAAATTGATACAAATGCTTTGAAAATTGTATATATATATATATATATATATATATATATATATATATAATACTTGATTCCAAAAAGATCATCATTATAAAGGTTTTCCAAACGTGATTCCAACAGTTCTCGAACATTTTCTGAATTTATATCTTTAAAATCTAGGTATTTTCCTATTAAACAAATTCCATCAATAGCTTTGTCGATACAGAAATCATTTGCACTATCATTGAAGGCAAAAATCATTTGCAAAATCATTGAAGGTACAAAAATCATTTGCACATTCTATCTAAAATGTCTGAGAGATTGCTCACATGCAGGCAGTGTCTGTAACTTATTACCTCAAATTGTGTATGATTTCTTTTAATTATTTACTATCCAATTTTTCTTAAATTCTTCCAGATTGATTAGAAATCCTTTCGTAGCTTTCAAGTGTTTATGCTGTTGTTGAAAAAGTCACTCTGATCAAAACTTATGCTGTATATTTTAAAGAATGGCACCCAAATTTTGTTGCTCATTAATTTAGAAAAGCTTTTTTCATAACCACACAAATCGAGGGTTTCCTCTATGTTTAAGTATAATCTACGTAAAAAAATGAACTAAATGTAAAATTGCATAATATCGTTATTTATATTTTTGCAATGTAAAACATTCTGAGATTAGTTTCAGAAAAAATGAATTTCACCTGAAATATAATGAACCTTTCCTGTTATCTTAGCTGTTGCATTTTTAAAACTGCGTGCATTATAGAAATATACATACCCTGCAAATGTCGCAAAACCATACAAAAACTAGCTAGGGCCTTTACATAAAATAATTTATGATATCTCGTTCTAAATTTAAAAAAAAATGTAGTTATTAAACCATAAATTAAATTAAGATTTCTACATATTTTGAGATAACCATGCAATATGTATATTTAAAATACGTACATACAGAAGTGACATACATCTAATATTGAACGTATAAGAAGTAGCAGAATCAATTGAATATATCCAGACAGAATTTGACTGGTAAAAGAGTTTAAAAGAAATTTATTGTGTAATGAGAAATGCTCTAAAATTTTCAATAGAACCATATATCGATTGAGTAATTGTTATTCTTTAACTTTCTCAGTCCTAGACAAAATTCCTAGACATAAAGTCCTAGATAATTTTCGAATACAAAGGAAATGACAAAATACATTTAGCTCTACTGAAAATAAACTAATTTACACAAGTTATGGAAATGATAATGTACATTTAAAATAAATCAGTATCATTGAATTATTATTTTCCTTTTTACTTTCTACCGAATTTGAATTAATTTTTATGGTTTTCATGATAAGTAGTTTGTCGGGATGTTGATATATTTTGAACAACTGTTTTCTTCATATTTTAACAAAATTATTTGTAAATCCATACAAAGCAACAATAATCTCCTCAATTAATGTTTCACAGACTAACTATCTCCCAGTTATAAATTTGTTTCGTCAGAAAAAAAGTCAAAAAATAGATTAATTATTTATATAACTTTCCCCCAATTTACTAAGAATTTTAAACATTGTAAAAATTTGTTTCTGTTGCAAATTTTGAAACACTATATTTCATTTGAAAAAAGTTTAATCGTTTTATATCTGAAAGTTGTTTATCAATCTATAATAAAAAATAATTTTTAAAAAAAATTCCTTTATGCCAGAAATCTCCTAGAATCTAATTTCCATATAATTATTGAACGTAATTAGGCTGGCACAATTTTTACACACTGGTGTTTTAGAAAAAGGAAACGTCAATTAATGAAAAGGGATAACAAAGATATTTTAATTGCTTGATTTTTCTATGTTAGTTTTAAAAAGTAAAAATAAAAATTCTTCACCAGTATGTTACTGAATACTATAGATTTAATACATTTCAATTATATTACAATACTTTTTATGTTAAGTCTATAGTCATCATCATGAATTAAAAGAAATTATAAGTCTACTAAGGTATTTTATTACATAAAACTGTATTTATTACTGGGAACCAGTTGTAATATTATTTGAGATCTTAAAAATGAAGTGAATGTAAAAATATACTTAGAGCAAACGATAACTTTATAATCATACAGAAAAGCAATTGATTATCATACCATTTAAGCACTCGTTAATTGTATTCAATTAATAACTGTACTTGCAAAGTATTAATTCTGGATTGACATTATATTCAATCTGAAGCAATTGAACATATTGTTACACAGAGTTGGACCAAAAGTCACCTTACAATTTTAAAAGAATTTAATTATCAAGCACTTGTGTAAAATCTCATCAAATATTTCAATATTTCAGCGAAACCAGAAAAAGGTCGCCAAACAATATGACAATCAGCAAGAAGTGGAAATTATCACTAAGCGATGAAATATTCCTCCAATAAGAAAGAGTGTAAGACCAAAAACGAATTTCTTACATTATTATAAAATATTTCGCATAAGAAACTGCGAAATTTGAACATTCCAAAGCTAACTACCGTTATAGCTTTGGATCCGGAGACATGCGAGCATATGCAAAAGGTTGAGATAGTAAGACAGGATGAAATGGCGAAATAAAAGGCATTGGAGAATGTGCATCAATGCTTAAATTCGTATATGCACGAATTTATATGACGCCAGATTCTCAATAAAAAGGAGTAATTCATTCTTAACTTGAACACAAACAGGAATTTTGGACTCTGAAATTATTTGTATAAATTCGGCTTCAATTGTTCCAACTTTCGTGTTTGACAGAAAAAATTTCATGGTAGATGGGATTTTAAACAAATACCAATTTTAATGGCTTATAATGGAATACCCATTCATACACATGGTAATACACATTTTTTTAAAAAATAATTCAATTAAAATAAAAATATGAAACTAATTATGTCAATTAAACGGGTACTATTGTCCAGTTCGCAAATACAGACTCACAGTACAGCAACGTTTTCATTAACATTAGTAAGATTGGTCTTACTGCGAGGCTATCCAGTTTGTCGAGTATATTTGACAGACGCTTAACCTAGGTCGATATCACAGGCCTAGAAGATTGCCATCTTAAATAAAAATGAAGCATTTAAATTCTCTGGGTGAAAATAATTAAACCTTTTTTTGCTGAAAAACATTGGATCAGCTGTATTTTTTTCCATTATTAAAATATCTCGCCTTAACTCTCACCTATGATAGCAACCAAAAAAAAAGGAATTGATTATCACAAAATTTATTGATAATTTAAATTGTAAAACTACTTTTGGACCACCATGTTTATGGCTATATGTAAACATGCCATACATTTAAAGAACCGATTTATTTCCATTTAGATTCACATATTATTTAAATGTATATTAGGACTTCTAAATACACCTACGGGTCACAGCATATTTTTACATTTGTCGATAGAAAATTATCAGTTATATTAACTCTACAAGATACCCATGAGAGAAAAGAATTAACTTTAAATCCACAGCTCATTATGAATGGGGTAAGCTCAAATTACGAATACACACACACACACTAACATGTTCATGCAATGAAAACAGTCAAGTTTAAAACATTTGTTGCATGCATAAAATATCTGCAAATTACAAAAAAAATTATAATGTAGAGGAGTAAAACGAATATGACACTGATCATTGCATCTTGTTGATTACAGTAAGACCTCGTTTAGAGATGATTAGATATAAGGTGGCCATTTGGTTTTGATACGTTTCATTTTGTATTTTCTTACCATCCGCCCTACGTCTCTTACTAACTTTATTATAAATTAATTTAATACATGTACCCATATCTAAAAGTCAAAAAAGAGAAGAAATATAAATGGTGTATATTTTACAGATAAACATTTGGTAATACTATGAGCATGAATATACTATTATGTGTAATGTCCACAATATATTTATAAGTATGTAAAGAATGTAAATTGTATGCCAAATAAACGCAATTTTGCGTGTGCGAATATTTTCTTTGTATATTACGTTAGGTTGTAGATTAATTTGCTTCAATCAAACGATTACATTTGTTTTTTTTTTTCATGCGTGTGCATCGCTTTTATTAATAGAGAAACTGTTTACCTAAAATGAATATTAATTTGAATGCTGTTAAAACATTAAAAAAACCTTTACTATATATCTATATTATTGTACAAAAAATCAATAGCTATTATATTTGTCCATTAAGAATTGAGCTTTGTAATTTAACAATAACTTGTATTTAAAGTAAAAATTGTTTATTTGTGATCACTGTGATTTCTAGAAATGCATCCAAGCTCTAAACGGTGTCTTACTGTATACATTTTTATATTTAAAATGAAGAAAAATGTACAGTGTGAAATAAATTTTACATCCTTGCATAGGATATAATAATGGAGAAAGTAAAGCAATGCCCACAAATATCAGTTTGAATGAACACAAAAAATACATTCAATGTTAGTTATATTAAAAACTAACAAAGTACATGAATGTTGTTTCTTGAAACAACTTTTAGGAAGAAGAACTTAATTCTACTTCTACAATATCCCATATTCATATGTCTTGACATTATAAGCTTTATCTGTGAATAATAAAAATAACATAAAAAATAAGCAGAACATTTCTCAATTACAAATGTTTTCCGCTTATTTAAATGTTAATGTTTTGGGAAAAAATCAGTTCTTTACTTTTATAATCAAATCAACAATACTGCTGATGATCAAAAAAAGTAAGATGCATAATAATAAATATATAAAAAGAAAATTATATTTGAAAATTGCCTTGAAGACTGCTTCTTAATATCCTTATGGTATTTTATAGTGCAATGTCAGGTTTGAACTTATGGTTCCAATTCATTGCTGTAACAAATTATTTCAATTAATCAGATTATGATATACACTGTGCGATACAAGTCCAAGTAATAAACGTGAACATGCAATAGATTATAGAGCATTTGTTGGTATCAGATCTGACCTGGAAAAACCTTTCACATTTTAGCACCGAATATCTAAACATAATTTCTATTTTGGGGTGCGGAATTCCATAGATTACACCATTTTAACACTTTCTCCATTTAAGGTTTTTAATTCCTCCTTTTGATACCTTAGTTTATGCTTCAAGTTCAACTGAAACATGAGCAACGGTGCATTAAGTTACTTTTTTTACAAATAAAATGTAATGTGCAATTCCAATACCATGATACACATCCAAGAATATTCTCGCATCTGATATACAATCACAAGCCTAAAAGGCGGGAAATGCTTATTTTATTACGTTATTTTTTTGTCTTGAAACGACGACATAGCGAGTTCTCACAGTAGTTTCCAAAATCGTTGAAAAGTTTGTTCAGTATAAGACCACACAGTTTTTCAGAAATCCTCTTTATAATGTTTTCAGCATTCCTTATCACTGCCTTCCACTGATCCTTTAAAATAGTAGTCAAGTATTTAGACTGTGTCTTCTTCCTCTATGATATCGTCTCTGTCTTCTTGATGTCGGCACACCGTAGTCCTCGTGGGTAATTCGTCGTCAATGAGAGTGGTAGTGGCCCTTTTATTGGCGGTTAGTCAGCCATACCGCGACGACAAAGAAGTGTCCGATGCCTTTTCTTCCGCAGAGCGATGACGGAACAGGGTCATGCAGTAACGGAATTTGCTCTTGAACTCTGTGTTGAAGCGCTCCTGAAATTATAAAAAGAAATCATTTTTAGGATGGCACATTATATCATAAAAGAATTTGGAGCTTATCCATTCTTTTAATGAATATTAATACTTTTTTGGTTGATAATACTACACTAACGTGTGTTTGAAATGTGTGATCTCGTACAGTCAATTACTGATTCCACGGTGTTATTAAAAATTAAAGCTAATTTACTGGTTTTTACGTTTACCAAACCCAGAATCCTAGTTTCGAACCTGATTCTTAAAAATGTAGGAAATAGACACACGTGTGTAACTGCCAGTCAATAACAAAGTGAGTAAAAATGCATACTATTTTAAGAGTAGAAATCTGTTTACTGAACGGAAAGTTAAAAATAAATTAATTACGATACACATATTGTTTCGAAACTCATGGAAAAAATTTAAGGGGTGATAGAAAACATCCAAACAAGCAATTTTCACCATGCAATTCACAGTTGGAGAGCAAACTGTGATATTTCTGAGTCACTACACTGTGGTTTTCTGAAGAGAAACAAATAAAAAAAGTAACTGTACAATGTTATGTACATTTAATGAATGTGCAAAATATATTTTACCCAGATATCTTGGTAATTTCTGAGTAATAATAAACACTTTGTCATACGGCCTCAAGCTCTTAGATAAATGTATACATTATTTTAATTTTTATTAGTAACCGGTAGGAAATTGTGAAAATAATTTGTCAAAGTACATCTACTCTTTATTTCTAGTTAAATATGTTTATTCACAAAACTTATAATGGTTGTACAAATAACATTTGAACCACAATTACCTAAAGAATAGTAGTAATTGACAACATGGCATGTATTAATGAATGAGTGTTATTTTTATAGGTAATTTAAAACTAAGCATTTTTAGCTGTTTGCATTAAAATACTACAAACATAATATGGTATACTTCACGGCTTTGAGTTTCATGTTAAGATCGTCAATGCCCAAAACCAAAAATTCACTTTACTTATCACACAGGAAATATACTTGGTTTCAAACTTTGGGTCGGTTTCCAAGTTAAATGGTTTTGTAATCAGAGCTGTTTTCATTAGAATAATAAGATATTGAAAAAACCGTGCAAAAGAAATAAAAATACTAAAAAAAGATACATTTTAGCGACAGGAAATGAAAGAATGGGCTTCTTGGTAATAAAAAAAATATCACTAAAATATGAAAATCGTTTTATATCTTTTATTTCTCCGAGCTGTACATTTTATTGTATAACGATTACACATGTAATAAATCAAATAAGTATTACATAAATATACATTTGAAAAAGATCCCCATTCATAGTTATTGTAATTAGGAAATTATTTACTGTTTGTAGGCTTGTAACACGAAATTCTTTACTGCTTGTAGGCTTGTTTTAAAATGTATGCTACATTTATTCATAAAACGAATATTCATATTCAGATAAGCCCCTTTACAATAATCCACTTCAAATCAGTCACTCTGAGCTGCCACACCTTTCTTCCAAATAACACGCCATGAGATCAGAACTTGCACTGGAATGTTACTTTTCAGATGACGCTCAGATGACTGGATGCGTTCTGCATAATATCTTCTCCAGATTGAAATCTGGTTTCTTTAGGAGCATTTTTATCTTCATGACAAAAAGAAATCCAGAAATGACTATTAGAGATATTGGGAATGTTTTCTCCAGAAAACTCAGCATCACATATGAAGAAACGGACTTTTGAGATTCTCCTGCAGTACAAATTCTCAGTCAAATTTCAATATACAGATTCAGTGATAACACGAGTTTATTTTACGAGTGTTCTGACGGTGATAAGATGAAATTCAGTCTCCAGGTACAATGATTATCTCATTGAGATTTGATGTACTACTGCTTTTGTAGCGGCTGTACAACTTTTTTTTCTGTTCACCTTGTACCAATGTGAGTTCAACAAATATCCGACCTCCATACATGAACTTCACTGATATTCTACTATATCTAAAATACTCTGTCAGATTTTAATATATGGATCCAATGATAATGCTACCTTTACTTACAAAAGCTGCACTCGTGTTTCGGTGAGCCCCAATCTGCAGGATCTTTCCGTTGACACTGATAATCTCATTTCTAGATATTGACAGCCTACTAGAAGGAGTTTCATTCTACATTGATGTGTAGCCATATTTAAAGAGGTTGCACCATTAATTTTTTATATTCACTTTTTATCAAGAGGAGTCCAAAAAATATTCAATCATTGTTCACGAACTTTGCTGAGATTCAACTGATGCCAAAATTCTCTGTCAAAATGTAATGATGATTCTCAAACATTATAGTGTTCACTTTGTCATTAACTATCTCGTTTCTAGATATGATGGCCTATTAAACGTTCTTACTTTATAATTTCACAACACTTAAAATTTGATTATATCTCGTATTTGTTTATATTTTTGTTACTGAAACGTGCTCGAAAAGAAAAAGATTAACGTATTTTATTCTAATTTTACCTCCTGTTTTTAAAATTAAAAAAAAATGGTAGTCAAATTTTAAATTGTAATACTAATATTCTTATATATATGTTTGTGTAAATAAAAAGACATTTTTCAATGTAAATAAATATGCATATGGAATTAATAAATAATAGCTGCCCTTTTTGCAGTTGCTCTAGTCGTATGCTGAACTTTAGGTACAACTTGTATATAATTTACTGGATTTAAAACTTTAAGTATTTGTAGAGTACTTATAAATATAAATCTGTACAATGATCGTAATTATATTTTTTAAAAAACTGAATTCAATAAAAGTTAATTTTTTTATATTTTCACGGTACAAATTTTCCATAACTTTCACAAAAATACAGTACAATATCTAGAGTTTGTGAATGTTTATTAGAAAAAAGTTGTGTTCCCACTCAGAATAGAAACGAATCTCATTTCATAATCTTCAAAATAACAGCTGTCTAAATAAGTAGATTTTGACTGAAATCTACCAGAATCATATAAAGACTACATAAACGCAAATGCAGATATTTTTCTCTATGGCGTGGCATATTTTTTGTAATTTTGATATTAAATTTCATCCTTATGTCTATTAAATTCTTATAAATAACACTTTCTTGAAGCTAACATATTGCTTTCTATTTTTTTATAGCAAAACCAAAACATGCCAAATATGAAGTATTTTAATGACCCAATGACTTTGAATTTCAATTAAACTAACTGCTGCAAAACTAAAATGAAAATACAACAGTCACTTCAATGGTAAGCTATATAATATGTGAACGAGGTAAACTGATTGATTTATTGTATGAAGAGAAATTTTTTTCATGATCAAACTTCTCTCGTTTAAGTTTCCAAATGATACTTTGGCTCATAATGATCGGATAAAATTTGTTCCTAATACCATACACTGGACGAGAAAATGCATGATATTTCAGTAACGCGTGTTACATAATGGACGTAGAGAAGTTAAGAACATTAAATGTTCCAAGTTTGAGAAAAATACTTTATAAAATGAGAGTTTATGCGATTTTTCAAACTGCTCTCTTAAAGTAGATTCTTTCCCATTATTTTTTTTTTATCCAGAACATCATTTATCTGGTTAGAATGTATCGTTTTTTTTTTTTTTGCTTGCTTTCAAATAAATATTAGAGCATTTTTCACCTCTGATAGATTTTACAGGGATTATTTACATATTTGTGGTACTGATCTGTTTTGATGAAGTATACTACAAAAAAACCAAATTTATGAAATTATTTTATTTGTTTGAATAATATTCAATGCTAAAAGGAATTTAGTGACTGTCATTGAATATTTAACTCTAGAGATATCATAAAATTTAATTAAATAGCCAATAAGTTTCCAAACCCAAATTCCCAGATGTCAGAAAAAGGGCAACACAACTTATTACCTATCTTCTCAGAATTTGTAAGTTCTCTCGAATATCTCTTAACTTGCCTAAGTCCTAACTCAGAGTTAAGAAATAAAATTTTAGCTTAAGAACTCAGTATCACAGAGCGAGACACTTCTTGAATTCAACAGATTCGGTTCTTATTTATTTATAGCCAGGAGTCACTTCTAAACAATTTTACTGCAAAACGATCAATTACAACAATTCACTCTATCTAGTCGTTGAGTCCGAAGCTACATACTCGGCGTGTAGCAGGGCCAATGCACATGAAAATTTTCGAGGTTTCAAGTGCTACCCTTGGTGTGGTTTGGAAATTTCAAGAGTATTACCATCTCTGGTATTGTCCTCGACATCCTCACTCCACATGACATTAGCTCTCCATCTCAATACTCGACGGAAAAAACGCTTTACTCTTTTGTGGTCCACATTTGAAATGGGAAATCTTTTTTTCTAAATGGTTTGTGACTTATGTAAATTGGAATAGAAATATTGATGTGTAGTTAATACAATAGATGAGAGAACAGTAACAGAGTTATAGGATGGTGTGAGTTACGATATTAAATGTGTGCGTTAGTTGAGAAGAAATTGTAAATTGATACTGGCCTATGTCCTAAGAATGTTCCATCACAAAAATCAGTTAACTAAGTATACATATCAGATTATTTTTTGTGGTGAAAGTGTGAAAGAGTGCTCCGAATTCGTGATTCGTATCTTGATTTTAAATATTTTAAATGGAAGTATAGATGCAAGTTAAAGATTTGATTCAGTGATTATTTAGCGAATGTAGTTCAATAATACCTTAAAATGAAGTGGCGCTCGTAGAATCGAAAATTGTTTGTTTAGTAAGCATCGTGACTGCTGTTTAAGTCTAAATTACTTCCATCTCAGGGTTTCATTTTTATTGTCGACTGAAGCAAGAATGTGTTTAATTAGAAAAATGGAAGAAGTCAAGTTTTTGAGTGGTGATTAACATATTTAAAAGGCGTAACACAAAATACATCATTGTTGAGTTGGAAGCATTTCATGGCACAACTTCACCGGTATTTGCAACCGTTTACAATTGGGTAAATGTGTTTAAGCGTGGCCGTATATCCACAAAATATGAACGTCGTTTGAGATGTCAAATGGAAGTGCAACTCCCGGAATGATTGACAAAATCTATGATATGGCTTTGAATGATCGACGAATCAATGTGCAAGAAATAATTGAGGCCACTGATATAACGCAAGGTACAATATTTTCAACTTTGCATGAAGCCCACCTATAGAGGGCGTTCATTTGTAAAGGGAGAGAGTGTGATGTCACACGATCCCCTCAGACGGGACCTGACCGAATCTCCGAGAGGAGCTGTTGTAAACGAGCGATAGCAAGTAATGTAATAAATATTGTTGTTGTTATACAACCCGATGTGTTTTTTGTCTAAGGACAACCGTGAATTGAAATCTGAGGTGATGAAGATTAGTAGTAGCTAGTTTTAGTAGTAGTGAGTGAACTATTTAATAGTCAGAAGCAGGATTACACCCACCAGGACTGCGAGGAACAAAAAAAAAAGAAGGTAAGTCATTTTCGTTTAACCTTATGCATGTGCTAAGAAGTGATTTATTTTGAATAATTTTGAAAAGTATAGAAATAGTGTTAAATATGTCGTTCCTCTCAAAAGGACGTAAAAGTGATTTAGTCGAGCTTGCGCTTGAATTAGACGAAAGTGTCCCTTCGGACGCTACCAATGTGACAATAAGAGCCACCATATTTAATAGCGACAGCTATGAAGAAGCTTTCGCGAGAGGATGTCTCGAGAGAATAATTAAAGATAGGATTGAAAAAGAACAAAGGTTAGTCAGAGATAAGGAGATGCAATACAGAGATAAGGAGATGCAATTTGAACTAGAAAAATTAAGATTAAATAGAACGGAATCCCAAACGCGAGCTGATAGTGATATTATTGGTCCAGGAATAAATAAGAGCCCATTTGAATTAAGAAATCTGGTTCAAAAATTTGATTCAAAAGATGGGGAAATATCTTCATTTTTAATTTTATTCGAAAGTTAAGCCAAACGAGTTGGGCTTAGGGAAGAAGATTATGTCAGTCACCTGTTAGGATTCTTACCCTTCGAAATCACGCAACTAATCGCCAGGGAATCAGAAGAAGAAGCGAATGATTACGGACACGTTAAGAGTTTACTGTTAAGACGATTTAAACTTAGTGCCGAAAAGTTTAGGCAAAAATTTATTAATCATGCTAGAGACTCAAAAGACACATGGGCAGACTTTGTTTTTGAGATACGTAACTACTTTAACGAATGGTTAGCAGGCTTAAATATAAACGATTTCGATTCCTTAAGGGAATTAATTGTCACGGACCAACTGAAAAAACGGGTCCCAAATATTATGAGGAAACACTTTATTGATTCTTGGCCGAAATTTATTAAAGCAAATGAACTTGCTGAAAAATTAGATGAATACGAAAGCGTTAGAACAGGACATGAAAATAAAAATCTCCAATTTACAAACTATCGTGATGATCCAAAAAACTATTCACGAACAAATCTAAGGTCCAATAACTATAATACTAACACATTCCATTCTAATAAATTAGAAGAGAGAAACCCAATGAACCATAAATTTAATGTAAGAGGAGGCTCTACAAGACGTACGGATAACTCTAGAACCTTTAATCCAGCAACTAGTAACGATAGAGGAGAACCGAGATGTTTTGCTTGCAACAAGTTCGGTCACGTCCTAAGAGATTGTCCCTTTCCTTGCACATTATGTGGGGAATCGGGACACACAAAAAATATTGCACAAAAAATAAAAATGAGCCCAGAGCGAATACTTAAGCGTTTGTGACCGGGAGTCGTCCTCACCCAACAAATACTTGAGAACTGCGCACATAAATAATCACGAGGTCACTGCCCTCCTCGATACGGGATCCTCGAGTTGTTTACTGAAAGAATCAGTTGCAGCCAACTTAGGGTTAAAAATTTCCCCCTGCAAGACGAATATATTTTCCTTCGGCAATCAGTTAAACCCGGTTTCCCAGAGTTTAGAGGCGACGGTAATAGATTTCCAGATAGAGGATGTCGTGGGAAAGGATATTTATGTTCTAATCGTTCCGGACTCAACGCAACCGGTAGATCTAATAGTTGGTCGTCCATTTCTAGATCTGTCTTACATTGCGTATGCTAGAGTGGGCGAAAAGTTACACATCGGTTATGCAAAAGATTATCCATTTATAAATTCAGATTATATTGACGTTGCTAATAATAACCAACCCGAACTTTACAGCGTTAGTTCAAATGAAGTAAATATAAATCGAAGCCCAATAACTTTGGAACAAACAAAATTTGATAAAAACTTAACGGAAAAACAGCGACAAGATATTATTCGCTTATTGAATGAGTTCAGAGATTGTTTCGCATTAAATATATCGGAGTTAGGATGCACAAACCTAATGGAAATGGATATCAAGGAAATTGAAGGCTCGAAGCCGGTATGTATGAAGCCCTATCAAACAAATGCCGCCGAAAGAGCAGCTATTAAAAATATCGTAAGCGAATGGAAAGAAAATGGCATAGTCTCAGAAACACGTTCACCTTATGCTAGCCCTGTTCTACTTATACGGAAAAAGACGGGTGAAAATCGCTTAGTCATTGATTATAGACGTTTAAATAGCCAGACGATAAAAGATAAATTTCCCCTACCAAAAATAGATGATTTATTAGAACAATTATACGAGTGTAATCTATTTACAACATTAGACTTAACACATGGTTACCTCCAAATACCTTTAACAGAAGAAGCAAAATTAAAAACCGCATTTATTACTCCAGATGAAACCGGACAATTTGAACGAATGACATTTGGCTTAACTAACGCCCCTGCAGAATTTCAAAGATTAATGTACCATGCATTAGGAAACTTATGCAACAAAGACGTTTTATGTTATCTTGATAATATCTTAGTCCCGGCGAAGACTTGGCAAGAAAAGATCGAGAAATTGATTAAAATATTTAAAGCCTTGCGCGCAGCCAAATTAACTTTAAAGTTATCGAAATGTGAATTTGCAAAACCGGAAGTGGAGTATTTAGGATTTGTTATTAACAGACATGGAATTAAACCAGTAACAAGGAAGGTGGAAGTAATATCTAAATTCCCTCAACCGAAAAATTTGCATGAAATTAGACGTTTTCTCGGAATAACAGGTTTTTTTAGAAGATTCATTCGGAATTACGCGTTTAAGGCCAAACCATTGACTCAATTGACAAAGAAAAATGTAAACTTTAAGTGGGAAAAAGAGCAAGAACAGTCGTTTATTACATTGAAAAACGAATTAGTAAAACAGCCCATCTTAGCCCTTTACAACCCCGAAGCAAAAACTGAAGTTCACTTGGATGCGAGCGTGGATGGAATTGCTGGCATATTACTGCAGCTTGGAAGTGATGATAAGTGGCATCTCGTTTATTGTGTTAGTAAGAAAACTACTGAGGCTGAAAGAAAATATCATTCAAGTAAATTAGAATTATTGGCGATCGTGTGGACATTAGAGCGACTCAGACAGTTTTTTTTAGGTATAAGCTTTACAGTTGTAACCGATTGTCAGGCATTGATTTATATGAATGCGAAAAGGTCAAGTAATCCTCAAATTGCACGATGGAGCCTTCTTATACAAGAATATAGCTTTGAAGTTAAGCACAGGCCAGGTGTTAAAATGGTTCATGTTGATGCAATGAGCAGAGCTCCTGTTTCGGAATCAGACGACACTATGACAAGTCTCATTGAGAGAAAGTTTGAAGTATATCTGACTTTGAGTGAAGATGAACAAGTTTTGATTATTCAACATGCTGACAAAGATTTAAGAAAATTAATAGAAATTTTTAAAAAGGAAGAGTATGAGAGAACTACCGAAGAAAAACAGATGATTAGCAACTATGTTTTCAAAAGCAATAGATTATACAGAAGTGTTAAGGAAAAGGGAAAGGAGAAACTACTTTACGTAATTCCAAAAAGTATGAGGAAAAGCACAGCAGTTAAATTTCATGATCTGATGGGACATTTTCCAGTTGATAGGACAGTGAACAAGATAAAGAAGTTGTACTGGTTTCCATACATGAAACGATATTTAAGAAGACATATATCTATGTGCTTTAAATGTTTAGTTAACAAGATTCCAGGAGGTAAACAGCAGGGATTTTTACACCCAATTAAGCCGGGGAAAAGATCTTTTTCACTTATACATATAGATCACCTGGGACCGTTTGTGAAAAGTTCTCGAGGTAATCAAGATCTATTGATCATCATTGACAACTTTACGAGATTCACCCGACTTTTTCCTGTTAAGAATACTTCCTCTCAAAACGTACTAAAAGCCTTGAAAAATTTTGTCACAGAATTCGGATTACCTGATAGAATCATCAGTGACAGAGGTTCATGTTATACGTCGCGTCAATTCGAAGAGTATTGCCTCGATAATGGAATAAATCATACGCTGAATTCTACACAACACCCCATGGGAAATGGAATGGTTGAACGAGCTAACAGAACTATCCTCTCTACTATAACAACAGCGATGGAGGATACCAGTCACAAGGATTGGGACTTGAAAATAAAAGAAACAGAAAGGAATTTGAACAATGCCGTCAACAATACAACTGATAAGACTCCATTCGAAATATTACATGGATATTCTCGGAGGTTCAATGATGGTCTACTTCAAAAACTTGCAGATGAGGATGTTGAAATGTGGAATGACCCAAAAGAACTCCAAAGTGATACGCGTGGTGTGATTGAAAAGAAGCAACAAAAAATGAAGGAATATTACGACAAGAAGAAGTGTCGGACTGTAACCTTTGAGCCAGGAGAGATAGTGGTTGTTCGACGTCCAGCAAAACCAACAGGGGAGCCTATCAAAACCCAAGCGAAGTACAGAGGGCCGTTAATAGTAACAGAAGTACTCCCAAATGACACCTACAGAGTTACTCAACTGGAGGAAAGGCAGAAAGGCCGATTCTACACAACCACAGCTCACGTCAGTCAGCTCATGGCGTGGAGAAACCATCACGGAGATGATGAAGACGACGAGGACTCTTCATACCCCCCGCAGTGTATAGATGAAAACAAGGAAGCTTGCGGCTTGACGCAGCGAAAGAGAGAGAAAAGCGGCAATGCTACTCAAAGACCACAAACACGTTCGTTGACCAAGAGGGAGCCCCCTCCCCCCCTTCCAAGGCCATATGAACACTAGACTCTCCCCTACCAAGGACTGAGGGTTAACCCCCTAGGAGGTGAGACATACAAATGGACAACGAACGATGACAGAAAATTACCCCCACTTCTTTAAAGAGAGGCCGGAGGAAGAAATTGCTGATTGGTGAGATGGTTTTAATTTCTCAAAATTATTTTTTTTATAATCAGAGATTTTAATTTCAAAAAGGAACTATGAACTCTTTCTTTTCTTTTTTTTTTCTGGAATTCATTGTGAAAGTTCATGTGTGTGTTTCTGTTCTGCATTAACTTAATGGTCCTTACCTGAATTTAATATTTGTAAAGTATTATTTTGATTAATTATAATCATTTATGAAACAAAAAAATTATATTTGTTAGAATTTAATAAATTCCTAAAATTGTGTTTTAACGATTGTATAATGTTAAAGAATTTTTTTTTTTCTTTCTGTGTGAATCATTTTGAGACTTTGAAGTCTGTGAAAATCAAGCATTTCCTATACATATGATAATTAATAATCTAAAAGTTATAAGTTCAATATTTTGACATGTGAATTTTATGTTTCGAATGATTTGCAGATAATGAAGTAATTCTGTTTTCATCTAGGAAAAAGAATATTTTAAATTGTAAGATAACTAAGATTTTTTTTTATAAGCTTTAAATTAGAATTACTACTTGATTGGAATAAAAGATAAGTGTAGTGAAATGTAAATATAAGGGTGATTATGTAAAAGGATTTGTGTATAATTATTTGATATTTGCTATTTTAAGTGTTTGAGGAATTTAAACATTGATATTTTGTGTATGATAATTAATGATTTTAAAGTGTATCAGTTATTAATGATTTTGTGTTAATTGGAGCTGCACAATTGGGACAATTGTATGTATCAGGTTGGCCGAACTGTTAACTTCCCTACTTAAAGCCCACCTATAGAGGGCGTTCATTTGTAAAGGGAGAGAGTGTGATGTCACACGATCCCCTCAGACGGGACCTGACCGAATCTCCGAGAGGAGCTGTTGTAAACGAGCGGTAGCAAGTAATGTAATAAATATTGTTGTTGTTATACAACCCGATGTGTTTTTTGTCTTAGGACAACCGTGAACTGAAATCTGAGGTAATGATGATTAGTAGTTAGTTTTAGTAGGAGAGAGAGAGAGAGTTAGTGAGTGAACAATTTAATAGATTGGTGCTGCGTTTGCTCTAAGTGAAAAATAAACGCAATCGTGTGGAGGACTCTGAGTCTATTTTGGGACTTTTTGAAGGCGAATGGACTCCGGAGAAAGCAAATATGAAATCGGCCTTCAAGGTTGATGGCGATGGATTGTTTACATGCGCGCGGAATCATCTACAATAACTGTAGATAATTATGCGTCGTTAACTATAGAGTATTATGTATCGATTGAGAGAAAAATTCCAAGAAAAAAAATTACTCATTTGAAACAGAAAAATGTATTCTTCCATCAATACAATATACGGGTTTACAACTGTGCCATTTGGATGGCCGAAATCATGGAATTAAATTTCGAATTATTTCAGCATCCACCGTATCCACAGGATTAGGGTCCCCAGTGACTTTTTCTTTTATTTAAAAACTTGAAAAAAAAAAAAAAAAAAGAACAGCTCTGTGGACGTCGGTGCACGTCGAACGAAGAGATCATCGCCCAAACTGATGCCTAGATTGTGAACGTTATGAAACCTTAATTCTTAGAAGACTTACAAAAGTTGGAGAGATTCTTAGGAAAGAGTCTAGAGCTAAAAGGAAATTTGTTGAAAAAAAAATATCTATCTAAAATAATCTATTTTTCTATTAATTTATAAGGACCTATTGATAATTTTAATAAGGGATATTCTTCTCTTCTAATATTTTATTTTCTTAAATTTCCTATTAAAATTCAAACTCCTTTTTCTGCCATATGAAACATAATTACATAAATTAGATTAAAGGAACTATATACGACTGTTAATTGTAAATAATATTTTTCCCCATTTTTGAGTCTTCATAATTTTTTTTGTCTATGTCAAGGAAATCATACAATATTTTTTGCCTGTGATAATTTATAATTTGTATATTAAAATAAATCAATTTTAAAATTTTTTAAACATTTTTAATAACTTGTATCACTTTGCTTCATTATAACCCTTTTTATTCAAACTATTTAATAGTCCATTGATTTGAGTGCACAATTCTAAGACATATTTTGCTTCAGAGTGCATAAAATGTGTCTTATGATACATATAAATGCTCAGAAATATAACTGAACTAATTTTAATGCATTTGCTAATTTTAATTTTTTTTTAAAAAAACTGGCTTTCAAAGTTTCATATTTTAATATGTTTCTGCCCCTAATATATATCAAAATATGTACAAAACTGAAAATTTGAGTTCAAATTATACGAAATAATATGGTAAAATAACTTCACAATATTCTTGAAGTTGTCTTTAATAGTTTTTAAGATACTCCACGATGAAAAAATCACATTTTGGGAAAAAGAGATTTTAAAAATTTGAAAAATTAAATTTTTAATTTTTTTATTTAATGAATAAAATCCTTTTAAATCTTTTAAAAGCAACCATAAGAAGCGACTCGATGGAACGGAAGTTATTGAGAAAATAAATCGAGTGGAAACGGGTATTTAAACTTTGTTAACATTTTGGCTGTTTGGTGACAGCTGTCATTTTCCAGGTAACTATAGCTTTTCTCTGTTGCTAATATTTTGATTTTTGTTATGATAAAAGATTTGAATACAAGCCTCAAATGTCATTATTAATTTATTTCAAATATTAAATATCATTTCTACTAATTATCTATAACTTTAAATCGTACATTTGTTTTGTTTTGGTACATTTATTTGTGAATCTGAATGTTCATTTTCAGTATTTTATATACTGAAGTAAGCTTTGTATAAAAAATTTAAACTGAAAAAAGTTTTTTTTTACTTTCGAAATTTGAAGTATGAGTTCTGTGGATTCTACAAAAGAGATAAAGAGAACTGTCAAATAAATGCCTCAGATAAACGGAATTTACGTGTAATATGTATTCAAGATGCAAATCTGAACAAAGGGTGTTGAATTGCTGAATAAAAGTGCGTGAGGAAAAATATTCATATATATGCTAACTCGTCATTTATTAAAAATGATAATAGGTTTAGTGGTTGCGGAGTGTTTGACAAAAGTATTATGTGTTTTGCTAACATTTGTACCTACGATTCTTGAAAAAAGGGTGGTGGCAATATCGTACTGAATGAGGAATCCATTAGAGGTTTATGCAGTATTAGAGGTTATGCAGTATTACGGAAAATATGATAACTGTAGCATGCTATGTTTTTTTAGAAAATAAAATAAATATATTGGTAAAAGAAAAAATTCCTGAAATAAACGTTCATTTTATGCATGTGGTGACGTCAGTTGGGAGGGGTCAAGCCACAAAGACAACTTTCTGTCGTATCATAGACTTCCTTCAAACTTATATTAAAGTTGAGCAATGGTAAGGATGTACATTTTAAATCATATATCAGGAAATAGTTTATTTTCATTCGATGAGTTCAAAATATGTATGAATTCTTATACATTTTAATATAAATATTTAAGAAAATTGAACTTTTATAAAACTTGAAGGCAATGAGATCTCTCTCTCTCTCTCTCTGTCACACACACAAACACACACACACACACACATATATATATATATATATATCGATCGAGTTGTGAGAATAGTAGTGAAATATTATAATTCAGCACACAGTTCTTGATATATCCGTCAAATATCTATTTATCATAACTTACTCGGATCCAATTATACTAGTAATATTGATCTTTAATATTTATGTTAGGCTATTACAAACGAATTGAGGTAGTAAAGATTAAAAGAGTGAGAGTAATTATGCATTTTAATAAAGAATGACTTGTAAGTTGAGTTAATTCTTATATTGGACGTCTTTTCTTTAAGTTGTGATCTCCTTTTCTCATCAGTGGAGCTGATTAAGGGATAGAGGGATGAAGAGGAAGGCTACCAACTTTTACTTTTTTGGGAAAAATTTTTTTATTCAATTTTATTCACCTATAACTAGGAATAATAAACAAAATACTTTTATCGGTTATGTTGTTTGATCACCTTATTATCATTCCTTTTTCGTTTCTTTAATTACTTAAAAAAATTTCTAGGTGGTAATTTGCACAAAATGCAATGCTTTGCATTAAGTTTTGATCCCTAGACTCATGCGTGACGGGTAATCATTTCGTATAGCATCTCAGTAAATAATACAAACCCTTACAACAAGTGTAAAACGTGCTGTGAGAAAGGGTTGCTAAAATGAATGTGTGGATGACTGTACCAGGTATAAACAAACTCTTAACGTGGTTTAATCCGAGAGACAAAACATATAACTCTGAAAACTAATTTTGCCATGAAAATAAATATTTCTTTCTATAACATAACCTTTGTATTGCTTTGAAAACTTAATTAAATTTTAAGTTTCATAAGTAATCTATGAATCTTCTTATTTTTCCTGGCATAATTTATAGCAGAATGGAATATGAAACAAATCCTCTTAATTAAAATTCAGTGGTGCGATTTTGACTAATTATCATATTTTGGGTGTTTATTTTAACAAGCCGTATTTGTTTAATGAAATTATCTATAACTATTCTTGATTTCAATGTATATAAAAAAAGGTCATGTACGTAATGCATGCCTAATTTTACTATATAACTAGTTAATTTTTATACATGTGTGATATTGTTATTTTGATGAAAGCTATATTGTACAACATTTATCAAAATTATGAAAAAAAACAACAAAAATTAAGCTGTCATACTAAAACTAAATCACTGCAAAGTTGACATTTTCTGTCAATTTTTACATCTCTTTCCGAATTCACTCAGAAACCGTCACCATTTTACCATTTTGTAGCTAACTTTTAATATATTGTCTGTGTATGTGCATCTACTCTTCATATTGCCCTCCCCCCGCTTCTGTTATATTTTGTATTGCATAAATATTTTGCTCCTCACTTCTACTTCCATATCGCCGCCATTTTCAGAGACTATTTAGATTTATTTACACACTGACCCCTGAAAAGAATAATAAAGAGGCTTTCCATAGTTATTGAGCGTCGTTAACTTGTAATGGAACAAATTAATGATAGAGGTGAAATCGGAACACCCAACACTCATTTTCACTTACGTACAGTATCCTTTCATTTCTAGCGTCATGAACACATGTCCATTTTATTTTCGACCTATCATTGTTATGTGATTTCGAAACGTTGATCTGTACTCTATCCATCATAGATGTTTGTCAACCTGGATTTGAGGTATCATGAAGTTATGTTCCGTGTTCTACTCAAGAAAAGTTTTAATTGAATAATTTCTCGAAAAATTATACATTAACTTATAACTCTTATTTTGAGAGCATGTAATTTTATTTCAGCATCGTTTCAATCTATTTTAGAAATATTTGGAACTAACCTATAACGCAGGCGTTATATTGTTTGCATATCTGTTAGTGTACCAACACTGAAAAATAACAAAAAAATATATTTCGATGAAGCGTTCATTAGCGCTATCTATCGGGAGGATTGAACTATTATCGCCAGTTTCATGTATTATAAATTGCCCTGATATATCAAAAGAAAACTTAACTAAAACTAATAAATATGAACTAGTTAAATCTTCTTGAAAATGTGGGAAAAAGTGATTTAAATAAAAGGAATACACTTAAAATAGATTTGGAAATCTTAATCCTTGGGAAATGAATAAAAAAAAGCCCTTAATTATTAAAAAACATAAGTAAATTTTTATTTACATATTTTTATCAACAAAAAAGGATGGAGAAGCTTTTTATGATACATTAAATGTATTGAAGATCTTTTTTCGACTTAAAATTCCGGGCATCCTTTCCAGAGTGCCTTGTTTGATGTTTTAGAATACCTGAGAAAGTTAATTCTTGAGAAAAATAAATAATTTTATCGTCTCTTGAAAAGAATAAAATGCGCCAGAGTAAACATCGAATATTTATTTAATGCATTTTTCAATAATCCGTTATACATAACCCTTCTACATTTTTTTAAAAATCTCTTCGGCGCATTAAGAATAAAAGTAGCGAATTTCCGTTAGAATTCTTTTCTTTGTATGGGCACCGAATGAAATCCTGTGCAATACATTAATATTTCTTCGGATGCTTTTGTCAGGGAATGATTGATACAAAACCATTCTTGGAATTAAGTGTAATTCGGTAGGGAATCTCTGCAAAAGCATTTGTCATCGATATCGATCCATATAGTTTCCTTTCTTCACGTTTACTGACTCTTAACAAATTCGAAACAGATCATCGGTGAGTCGTTGGTCTGACATCTGATTCCATCATACTGACAGTAACAGCGGTGGGGTATACTTTTGTAACATTTGCAATTCCAAGTTAGTGCAATAAGTTTATCAATCTTCGTATACAACACAGAATTATTCTTCGGAGATTTATTCTTACTTTGAGGCAATTTGCGATCATTTTCGAGGATAGAAACTAAGATATTTTGAAACATGGAACTCATAAATTTTAGTATTATTAGTAAGATAAATAATTACACATTTTTAGCGTGAAATTAAAAAAAAAATTCCTGTAGTTTGTCGTGTTTCTTCGGGTAAAAAACAGTTCGATTTCCTTGTTAAGAGATGTAAAATATCTTATTCTAGATTTAAAAGGGCAGTATCTGAAGAAAGCTCGATAATTTAAATAACTAACGAAGTTCATTCCAATCTTGGAGAAAAATAATATCACTGTCAACTGTTGAAACAGATAAAATATTTAAAGAATGATGTTAACGAATTAATGAGGTTTTTCGACGGAAAATATATTCAATATTATAATTTAGTACTTAAATATTTTCTACACTGAAAAATGTTTTTTCATTCAATTCTATATTTTCATTTCAATTAAAAACACTTATCTCTAATCACGCAAATGAGCTTCAAAAATTGATTTTACATAAATCATTTCCTTTCTTATAGGTATAAAACAATATTTTTAAATTTTTCATTTAATTTTAGCATTTATGGAATCGATAAAACAGACACGATGAGGTATATTAGGCTATAAAACAAAAATAAGGAATCGTTAATATTTTATTACTGTAATTTTTACATTGAAGTTACAGATTTCTGAGTCACAAAATTGAGTTTATATCTAGTATAATTGTACTAAATTGTAAAAAAATGTAAATTAATGTTTCGTTGTATAACCTTTTGCATTCAGAACACCTTATAAACTACGTGTATGGGTATGATAAAGTGTTTGTTTATTCGCGCTCATTTTCTTATGCTGTATTAAGTATTCTGTTATAATAACCTGTTTTCAAGTATTCCTTGTTTCTAGTATGCTTTCCAACAGGGACCACAATTTTTCAATCACAATGAGATAGAGAGATTAATTTATAACCTGTAATTATATATAAAAATTTAAAATTTTTCTTCAGAATTCAAAATATTTCATTTTATCCCTGAATTCATCAATAGAAATTAACTTTCCTACTTTTTTGCAGACATATAGCCTATATGCATAAACCACACCATAATGACGCTTGAGAAATAGGATTGTGTTTGGAGGCATTATTTGAAAATTAAACAAAAGCAAAGATTGAGTACCATCAATTGTCATTTCCAAAAACATTGAATTACCTTTCATAACTGAATGTTATGTTTTTCTAGAAATGTTGAGGTGTTGCAACATTATTTTTAACATTTGTAATCCATCTTTTTTATTTACTTTGGAATTGAAATATTTTTTCTAGATTCGAAGCCATTTTAATTTTCTTTTCGGAGTATTATTCGATTAATTTTCGGAAAAATATCTATCCCTATTACTGTAGAAATAGATAAGGTAACTTTTACAACTCTTACCTATTGTGTTTTTATATTTCTCGAATAATGTTTCTTGGTCAACGAACTGAATGACTCTTTTTCAGTTTTTTTGCTATTTGCCCAATTTCTTATTAATTGTAGAGATACTTTTCTGTACCCATCCGTGACTAAGTTTAGCTTTCTTTGCCTTATTATGTAGATATTTATCTATCCAAATATAAGAATGATACATTTCCAAATTCCATTATTAGTTTTAGTTTTGAAACTCATTTTCGTATCTAATTTTTTCCCAAGAAATTAAATATCAGTATCGTTAGATTAGTCAAATCGCAATTTTTGTAGGGGTATTCTCAATTTTGGGGTCATGAAGTTATAAACTTCAATAAAAAAATTTGTTCAATAAAATTTTATTGAATCTAAATTTATTTTTCTTAGCGTAATACATTTAAGTATGTGTATTTTATCATTCCTTTTGAAATATTAAATTTAAACGAGTATTTAATATTATTATTTTAGGACTTTCAAATGAGAGTAAGCGGTGTAGGAGAATGCTTAATTTTGAGAGTCACTGCATGTTTCATAAATCATTTGAAAGAATTAACGTAGCTTTTCTCACATAGTTTTCTTAATTTTATTTTTATGCAAGTGAAACTCTTTATTAGTTTTTAAATATTGGTAATGAGACAAAAAGGGACTACACTTAAAAAGAAATGTCTTTATTTTTTAAAATTCTGTTTCTTATATGGTAAATAGAATCCAAATAATTAAAATAAATTATTTAAAGACAGTTTCACTTAATACGTATTATTCATCATGAATCATTCCGCTTATCCATCTCATCCTGAAGGTTTGGATGATTATATTGCATCAACAATAATATCAAACATTAACAGGATTTGAACTTGAGTAAAATCAATCTACGGGATTTGTAAGCCTACGAATTTGGCTATAAACAACTTTTAATTCCCTGAAATGTTTATTGACAAACCATTAATAAAGCTATTTGCAACTTCCAAAATACATTCTATAACATAAAATGCGATATATCAAGAAAGAATTACACGAATGGAATAATGACCAGCTGATGTAATGCACATATATTAAAAAACAAAAATGGTTAGCAGTATCTTAGGAATTGAATGATTTATTGAGGAAACAAAGTTACAGAAGGAATAAGAAAAAGTCGATGTTGCTTTGGCCCAAACCAGTCCCTGATTAAAGTTGATACCCAGCTGAGAATCGATTCGTGGAAGTCCTCCTGAGGGATTTCTCTACACTTTAAAATTCACGAGTTAAATCCATGCGCTTCTAGGAAGGTCGGAGACAACTTTCATTAGTTTAAAATATGCTCTATTTGGGAGAGGTCTAGAGGTTGCTTCACTTAGGAAATGTCGAAGAAGCAAAAATATAGGAAATTAAAAAGAGTGACGTGTTATTCTGTTGAAATGTAAGTCTAAGGGAACATGAAAGGAAGTGTGACACTAGGGGCGTAGAATCCGTAGAAATAACGCCATGCCGTGAAGGCATAACAAATGACGACCAAAGAAGTCCGGCTATCATAACGTCTGACACCACTTACCATAACTTCTGACTCCCAGGCTATAGATTTCCCGGAATTTATCCCCCTTTCACAAAGTCATTTTTCTATTCTCATAGAAGCCACTAGAATTTCACTTATACACTGGATCGTTAGTAACGATCGTTGATAACGGGATATGACAGCACCGATTGGACGTTCACTATCTTCTCGCGTTCTGTTGAGGATCTGGATCTATTACTACCTTTTTGTCACTCAGTATTGTAATTTACCCGTTCCTGATATAATCGTCGCATGGTAGCATCAATGCTTATCCGAACGTCGAGCACTCCTTTGATTTACTCCCATTCATCCTTTAATCCAATTGCAAATTTTCTCTCAAATGTCGACATAAGCAAATCGGTGTACGAGGAATTGATATGATCCACATGGGTTAGAGGAACTACATTCGCATGGGAGTATTATGCCTTAACATTTGGATGTTCACCATTTATGGTTCTGGAGCTCAGATTAATTACTCATTGGTTGCCAAAAGTTAACCAGTTGCTTATTCTGTAGTTATGTTTGTTCATACACTATTTCGTCCCAATAGGATGTCCTTTTCGTTGCGACTATTTATCTGTTTTATAATGCATTTCGGTATGGAATGAATTGAACTATATGGTCGTCATCTCATCAGAGTTACTGAGAGAATGTGACTTTTTCCAAAATGGAGATGAATTAAAAAATTTGGAATACTGTTCATTATAGTCATATAGAGCTAACATTTATAAAATATACAAAACCAATAAATCAGAACAAGCATTACTAATTGTTTACACAGAAATACTAGTAACAAATAAATTTTTAAAAAATGAAATAAAATAAAAAAAAAATGTTCCATCTGAGAATACAACAAAATTCAGAGTATTTAAAACATAAAAGAGGATGGTATCCTAGGAAGAACCAGTACATTTTTGTACATTTGATTCAATCAAAAACTTAGTGTCAATAACCTATGTTTCTGGAGAAGATGTATATCTATTGAGTCATATAAGTGCAATTAATTATAGTACTCATAACAAAGAGTTGATCATTTGTATCTTTCGTATTTTTTTTCTTTAATTCCTCATCAATGAATTATGATCTTTTTACTACATTCTTTGATATTGTATTTTTAATTGGAGCGATTTTTAGAATAAATATACTACCAATAAACATGAATGGTTATGTTACTTTTTTATGAAATAGGATTATAACGTGTTCACACACAATTTCCTTATCTTTTCATTGGTGATTGATTTTCTTAGGAATGAATCTTTGTGATTTTCTGTGTATATAATTTACACATGAGATCCCACTAAACGATTTCAAATAACATGTTTTGCTACAATACCGTGAAAATTTGTTTTGTTAAAAGATATTTTTTGCAACAATGGAAAAGTATCTTAAAAAATACTATGAAACAAAATAATGAATTCGAAAGAAACTAAACAAAATAAAGACTGTATAAAATTAATATTTTCAATTCATTTTATACAATTTCTTGGAAGAAATATACTTGGAATTTCAGATTTATGTGCTCGAGGGTTAAAAGGTAACCGTTTTCTTATGAGAAGAATTGGAAAAAGAGTGAAAAAGTTTGATCTGTAAAGAAAAAAAAATATTGATTTACAATGTCTGAAACATCTAGAAATAAAAGAGGGAAAGGAAAATAATGCATTGAAATTAGAACGAGAGATTTTAAAATCATAAACACAGGTTTCCGTTTTTATACATTTCGCTTATTCTCGCTAAAGTATCTTTAAAACTATATTCGTTCAAAATTAAACTTAAGCTTAATGAATTTAAGAAATTCAACAGAGTTCTTAGAGAAAATTTTAAGAATTATAATTTCGTGTGAAATTCATTTTTGTTGATTATTGAATTGGTAAAATTTTATAGGAAAACTTAAAACGAATGTCAGCTCAAATTATAAAACTTTCATAAGCAAAATATAGAATAAGCAATGCTGTGTTACCCAAAATTTATTTTCCCGATACATTTTTCAATTTTTTAAATCAAAATATGAATAAAAATGTCAATGAATGTTTCTTCAATGAATGTCTTCATTTCGACGACTAAGCAGTGGGGTATTGTTAATTAGCGATACAGAAAATGCAACACTAAGAATTGGCCATAAAAGTACGCAAATTTCAGGGTAGAGGCGAGTCACCAATTTTTGCAAATGATGTAAAATGCGTAATTCTCCAGCGCACTCTAAAGAAGATATAAGGGAAACAGCCTACATAATGTTCAATAATAGTGCCGTTTTATCATTGTGGAAAATTTGTTATTGTCTCAGAGGACACCTGTATTAGCAGAAATTGCCAAAACGTCGTCAACAGAAGCATTACCAGCAAACAGACCATTTTATGAGGGGTATGGCGAACGGACTAAGAAGAAGAGTTTGCTCCATGCGACAGATCGTAGACGACAGACACCTGTACGATCGCAGATGACACACACACGCTTTCACAGTGTATCGGCTGTGGTGAATATGGCTGGAATAAGGACACGTGGAAAGTTAAAGTGATGCCGGGGCAGCCAGAGAGACGTATGGATCGACAAGTGGTGGCAGTCAGAGAAGCCACTCTTACCTCCATTCTGCAGCATGTTCAAGGCACTCTGGATTTTCCCATATCGACCAGAATCATTTTTCGTCGATTGGTTGCTAGTGATATGCATTCATGGTATCCGTTAATAAAGTTGTCATTCATCCACAGCATGGACGCTAACGTTTGCAATGGTGCCATGCTCGAGCGATATGGACGAAAGAATGGCACTGTATCGTGTTTTCAGATAAGTCACGCTTCTGTTTCTCCAATGGTATTATCAGCTTACGATTGTGGCTCCGATTTGGAGGCAGGTGAAGATCTGGAAGCAAATGTGGAGCGCCCTAACGAGCGACAATATGGCATCTTGGCTTGGTGCACAATTGCGTACGATTTCAGGTCACCTCTACTTTATGTTAAGAGAACTATAATGGCCCAACGAAACATTGTTGATATGCTGTGGTTGGTAACACTTCCGTAAATTAAGGTAGTACTCAATTCTCTTTATCAGTAAGATAGCAGCCGAAAGCACACTGTTCGCATCAGCCAAAGCATTCTGCATATGTTTCCTTGCAACCATTATTTTCTGATCTTTCACAAATTGAACACATTCGGGATGTGATTGGACGCCATATACACATATATATATATATATGTGTGTGTGTGTGTGTGTGTGTATTTGAAAAAAATTAAGGAAACCTAATTGTTTTTAGAAAATTCAACAATGATATAAATATATTACATTATATAATAGGTTTTAGATTGTTAATCTGGGTTATACTAGAATTATATGCAAAACTATCCCGACCAAATATTTGTTAGTAAAGTAAAGCTATAAATTGAAAAAAAATTTTAAAAAAAAAATATGAATCGTTAAAAATTTGAAAGTTATAATCCAAAGGAAAACATCAAAACACAAACAAAAAAAAAAGATTTAAAAACTAAAAGCCATCCCCCCCCCCCAGAAATTACAAACTAAAAATTTTAAGAGAAAATTCCAGATTTTCCGAATATAGAACTCAGAAAGTATTAATAATATTAGAAGCAGTACAATAAGGAAATGAAAATAAATTTAAGAAATTACAAAAGATTTAAATTTAGAAAAAAAAAAATTACTTTATTTACTCATTAATGCTATCATGTCCATTCATCAAAATACTTGAAAAAAGACAAAAAATGAGTCAAAATTATACTACTTAGTTACAAAATTATACTAAACACCATAAATCTTTGCACATTGAATATAATTCTCAAGCGTTGCCTGAATACAAACACTGAATAAAAAAAAAATGATTTTTAAATTTAGCCTGAATATAAACTCTAAATTTTATAAGTACCCACAAAATAATGAGAGGATTGTATAACAATTAAAAAAATTAAGAGGAAAATTATAAGCAATAATTTAGAAAAAAGAAAAATTGAAATTGAAGGAAATTCTCTAAGGTGTAAATTAAATTGGTAAAAATTTAAGAATATAAGGAAACAGAACAACAGCACATAGCAACATCATCTATCAATCTGTTTCATAACTGAATCTGAAAAGAAAATATTTTAGGAATATATGTGTATAAATGAAAATAATTAAATACAGATATTTAACTTTATTACTTGTAGAAAAAAATTATATTGAAAGGCATATTGATTAATTTGTTACTTCTGAGGAAAAATCATTTTCAATGTTTAAGAAAATATTTTCATTTAAATTGTTATTGAAAGAAGGAACTGTATTAATATGCAAACTATAATTATCTCTTTTGTCAAAATATATTTAATAATTATATTATCCTCCATTTTTTAAAACATTAATGTACAAAAGACCTGTTTCAAATGATTTTATTTGTTTTAATCAAATTAGAAAGAAGGATAAAAAAATTAAATCTGGTTTAATTTATACATTAACATTAATTTGAAAAATTATGAAATCGTTAGTGTATCTATAAATCTTAAATTTATTATTTTCTACAGAATTATATTCATAAAAATGTAAAAGAATATTAGCAATACTATAACTTGCAGGACCAGCTTGAGGCATGCTTTTAATTTGCTTATAATTATCACCATTATAACCAAATAATTTTCTCGTAAGACTAGATTAATAAGAAATTTAAATTTTTCATGACAAATAGAATGATTGATATTCAGGGCTTTTAGTTATCCCTTAGTTATTAATTAAATCTTCAATATCTGTATAATTAAACAAACTTTCAAAGTTATAACTTTAAATATTGTAAACATTTTTATCTTTTATATAATTAAAAATTTCATAACTATTTAAATTATAAAAGTCGTATCCAAAACATCTTTAGTATTTTTTAAAATCTTTTGCAACATTTTATCTGTTTCATTTGCGAAAGTATTGAAACTATCAGTTACAATTCTGAATATAATAGTTATTTTATGAAATTTAGGAGTTAAAAACATATGAAAGGAATTTGACATTAAGCATTGAATAACCTATTTTTTTGTATAAAGCTTTAATTCTATTAGTTATTTCTCTACCACGCTTTTTAGTAATAGTAAAAGCATTAATATTAATCAATTGTTTAAAATTCAAATTAGCATAAAGTACTTTACAAATAATGGCATAATTAACAGGTTAAATGGCAACTTAGTTAAAAATTGTCAACATCTTCATTAACTATTCTCATAATATGATAATTATTAAGCAAATTTATAATTCTGAAACCTGTACACTTAGTCATGATTCCTGTCAGAATTTTATTCCTAGTAATATTTAGATTATATTAGTAATCACGCTTTTTTAATATCAAAATTATTAGTAGGTTTTAAATTTTTATATTTCATGCTTATTAAAAACATTGTATTTTTTATTATTGTAGGATTTATTTAATAATTCATGACAACTATATTCTATTTCCGATTATCATAATTACAGTCATCAATATATGTATATATATATATATGTTTGTGTGTGTGTGTGTGAGAGAGAAAGAGAGAGAGAGAGAGAGTTTACTTGTGTGTGTAAGCTAATATGTATTTATAAAATCGATGTTAAAATTGGAAATAAAAGAAATCGAAAACGCAAGAGACACAAAATCCCAAAGACCTTAAATGCTGATTTTATCACATCTGCTGACAATTAAAACACACCAATTAATTTGATGTATATAAGTGAAAGATTTAATAAGTTATAAGAGGATCATTTTTAAAAGAACGCATTGTTACTATCTAATCATTGTGAATAAGGGGTGTTATATTACAATAATGAAAGCTTACTCTGTTAGGTTTGTATCATTATAAAAGTTTATTTTAAAAATATTTACGCTACATACATGCACACACATATCAAAAGTGAAGAATATAATGCACACCTGAAACATAATTGAACAATAGCTATAAATTTTAAAACACCGTGAAACAAAGGTGGTGCCTAATTTCTTTCTCTCTTCAATTTCCTAGGGATGCCGTATAACATGCATCTAGAGAATATTAAGTGATGACAAAATTTCAACGTTAATAATTTACCGTCTTATATTATGTTCATGTGATAGAGCAAATATCAGAGGTTTCATCAGTTTAATGTAAATAGAAATATTGAAATTCTATTTTCAAAATTTTATTTCACTCATTGTATATTACACTTTTCAGTAGATTCCGTAGAATTATGAAGAATATAAAAAACGATAACATTTTTCGTACTTTACAGTATAAGAAAGTTATCATTTCAAGGTATAATCGTTATTTGAAAATTGGTCGTCGCGCCTAGTGTTTCCCCTTGAAAATGTTGGAGGTAATATTTGTTCTACGAAGAAAATAGAGTTTTCTCCCATTTTAATGTGTAATGATATATGTGTTCTAAAATAAAAAAAAAAATATATATAAGCTTTTATTAGAACAAAATTCAAATAAATTAAATCGATTTGCAAATAAATAATTTACAATTAAATCATGATAAAAAGCTCCTCAAAGTATAAGGCTTAAAGGGGATTTTAATGGAAAATACATAAAAAATGTGTTATAACATAAATTTTAGTAGAAAGGAATAATTCATATGAACTGGAAGTAAGTAATACGTTTATGGATTACTAGATTGTGGAGTAAATATGTATTTTTAATTCAGTCATCTCAGATAAGCTTAAAAATACCATGATTAATAAGTTCTCCTTTGTTTACGAGAATCTTAAAACCACAGAAGATATAAAAAGAAAAAGAGTATTTTTATATGAGCACTATTCAATTTAATGAAAGTAGTATACATGCATTATTATTACGATATTTTTAACGATTATTAATTTTGTGATATATTTTATTTACAATATTTTGCATCAATTTGAATGATCAAAAACATTTTTTCGGTTTTATATTGTATATTTCGAAATGTGGTAAGTAAAATATTACTTTTGGTCAGAATGGTTGAGTTTTTGATAAAAAAAAATTAAGTAAAAACCTAGGCTCATTCTGATGGTTCTCATTTTTGCCATTAACTTTTCTGATGAGTTTTACATCTTTTTTTCCACCATTCCCTGTTAAAATATTTCACTATTGGATAGACTCAAAATATACGAGGGCTATCCAGAAAGTATATTACGTTTTGGAATAAAAAATAAACAA
>BMAW01127365.1:271543-282910 GCA_019974015.1 Nephila pilipes | reverse complement strand
TACCTCTTCTTGCAGCTGTGCGTCGTCATCAAAACGCTGCATAGCCATCCACTTCTTCATTGCTGGGAATAGGTGGAAGTCGCTCGGTGCCAGGTCAGGACTGTACGGCGGATGAGGAAACAACTCCCACTTAAAAGATTCAAGAACTTTACGAGTGACATTTGCCGTGTGGGGCCGGGCGTTGTCGTGAATCAACAAGATCTTAGAGCTCAACATTCCTCTGCGCTTGTTTTGAATTGCTCTTCTGAGTTTTTGGAGAGTTTGGCAATACCTTTGAGAGTTTATTGTAGTGCCTCTTTCCAGGAAGTCCACCAAAATCACACCTTTTCTGTCCCAAAAAACAGTCGCCATCATCTTCCTTGCCGACATTGTTTGCATGCATTTCTTGGGTTTTTGGGGAGAACTTGTGTGCCCCCACTGCATTGATTGCAATTTCGTTTCACAGTTCACGTGTTTCACCCATCTTTCGTCACCAGTAACGATGCGATCGAGTAAAGAGTCACCATCCTTATGGTAAGCGTCCAAAAAGTTCAATGCTGCAGCCATTCGCTGATTTTTTTGGTCCTCTGTCAAGATTTTTGGAATCCATCTTGCAATCTTGCACAAAACTTGTGGTAACCAAGCTTTTCGCTGATGATTTCGTGCAACAAACTTCGCGAAATTTGTGGAAAACTCAAAGAAAGTTCCGTTATTGTGAAATTTCGATTTTCACGGACTTTAGCATCGACTTTTTCGACAAGTTCGGCAGTCATTATGCTGGGTCTCCCACTTCGATCTTCGTCATGAACATTGGTTCGGCCATTTTTAAATCTTATGACCCACTGACGCACTCCACCTTCAGTGATAATGTTGTCCCCATACACTTCACAAAGCTGCCGATAGATTTCTATCGGTTTACAGTTTTTTGCAGTCAGAAACCTTATTACTGCACGCACCTCGCAGCTCGCGGGATTTTCAATTAACGCAGACATTTTAAACCGTCACAGTATTTGAACAGAGCACAGCACGAACCTCTCAATAGCACGGCTAGATGCCCACTGAGCTGCGCAACGATCTGACCCCAAGATGGCCGCGCTAGTCCCGCCCCTAGCGGACACAGACGAAAACGTAATCTACTTTCTGGATGGCCCTCGTATATTGCAAAATCAAGCAAAGTCAAACAACAAATAAAATTGAAATTTCTTCCAAAAAAATCATGGAACAAGGAAGGTTACAAATCAACAAGCGGCGATCATGTGCTAAGGTGTTGATCGTATTTTTTCTGTCCTCTTTGGTTAAGATGTTATAATGAACTAATGTGAGCTTATATTATAAATTCTGAAAGGAAAGTAGTGCATATTTGCTGCCAAGAAGAGTTTCTATCTAACTTACTGATTGAGTGATTATTTGTGGAAATATTTTATGTTCATTTTAATAAGCTTACAAATAAATTTAATTAATTTTTTTTAATAAATAGGGTTTCTGAAGCTTGGAATAATGTTGGGTTAATTTTCTATATTGTTTTGAGCGGGAAATGAAACTTATTATATACTTTTTCGTTTCGGTTCAGTTTCATCGATTTTATGTTTTTGAAACAGAATCATTATGAGTTTTCAAAGTACTTCTATGATTTAATTACTGCCACTTCAATGCTATTCTTATTAATAGGCTTTAAAATATGTCATACTGCTAGTGAAAGCATGCACTTAAAACAATATGTATTATTGTGTTGAATTAGATTGTAATTAATTTCCTTATTTATTTTACAGAATTGATTCTACTATTAACATCTTTAAAAATGTATTACACTATTTTATGAAGAAATGAACGATCTGAAAAATAAAAGACGCATTAGAAAAATGTATAAACAGTACCATATACTGTTATACAAGTACCACATAGAGGATGCAATAAAAAGATACTTAATGGTATTTAATCCTTTCCTTTAAGCAACTTAATTAAATTCACTGTCAAAAGATAATTTTAATGCTTATGAGGGGATTGTGAAATGAGTAAGCATTTCTAAAAAGTCGTTAAATAACGAGTAGCCGATTAATGAATGGGATTCCCTATTTAAAAATATGTGAATGGGCTTTATGAAAGAAAATCTTATAAAGACACGTAAATGGCTTTTTCAAATAATTTGATAAAGAAAATGAAGCATTCACATACAGTACTTCAACGTTTTCCATTTGTTAATTGTATGCTAAAAGTTTTATCAAAATCTTTGAAAATGTCCATCAAATTTAAAATCCAGATCTCGGAATTTTCACAGATTAGTAAATATTCAAAACTTACATTCATTACTATAATTATTATACTCGCAGTTAAAATAGTAATATAACGAAGGAATTTGATATGAGAAGTAAAATTCTAGAGCTTCTTGTTTATTTCCAGTAAAGCAAAATAAAAGATAATTGGATCATAAAAACAAAATTAAGATGGAAAAATCTTACATATTTGTGATTCTATGCCTAGAGCTGAAACTTTTTAATATTATTTTCAAAATTCTATTAAATATTACGTTCAGTACTTCGGTGGTTGTCGAATTGTCCTGAATTTGATGGAGGTCGGTTAACCTTTTGACTGAGTAGATTTGATCTATCCATCTGCGTGTCTATTGACTATTTTTCGGTGTACCTTAAGTGAACATTCAGCATCTGAGTTAGAAAGAATTACGTTCCGGGCCGGTTATAAAGCGCATTATTCTTGGAGTTGAGAGTTGTTACTTACAGGAAAGAGCGCCTAAGCATTCCTTTCCAGTGAGGAAAATCTTTTCGTTGTTACAGGGATTTCTGAACGATATTTAGAAAGTGTAATTTTTCCTGTCACTACTGTATTTGGTATACATCCCTTGTAGTACTGAGAGAAAATTTGGGACGTTTTCCGTTCATGTCATCGGTTGGCACTAGCTGTGTATTTGAGATGGCTTGTCATTTGACGCATGCATGATTTTTAAAATAACTAGCCGTGATTTATGAGTGACGTATTTTTGTTACATTTAGAGAGAAGTTTTTGGGTTTGTAGTATATTCAATCAGTAGTTTTAAGCTGATATTTGCTACCATCTAGTATTCCAATCCTGGGTCACCAATTTCCTGACAATTATTAAGCGCTACTCCTCTAATTGTTAGCAGCTATATATGCAAGAAGTTTGCCGTAGTAGTTTTATGAAATTATAATACCCTATTATTCTTTCCTTAATTTTCTATTCTTAATCTTATTCAAAACAACTATGAATTAAAGTTTAATAAATAGAAAGTCCCGTATAGATTTTAACAAAGTTATTTTAATCAGATCTATAAATAATCAATATGCAATCCATATTCTAATATGTATGCTAATTAATCCCTCCACGCGATTGATATAACATTTGATAAAATAATCTAGTATTTATATTATCGAACCAAACGTGTTTGAATTCTTGGAAAACCTAAACATGAGTTTTGCGCGCGTGACTTATTTATCCTAAATAGTTATTTTCCGACTTTGATGCATAACTTATCTTGCTTGTCAAGAAAGTTATTATTCATTCATTTAAAGCCTCTGCTACATTTTTCATCCCTAACTAATTTCAATCTTAGTATTAAATTATTCGTTGTTTAAAAATACAATTTAACAAATCTGCTTACTACACTCACTAACTTTAACCGTAAGTACCAGTAGATGAAGTTATTATTTCAGCAAAAGCGAATCAGTTGAAAATATTTTTGCCTCGTTGTATTGAAGAGGTGTAGAAAGTTCATTTTACTTAAAACATTAAAAGCGAAAGGAACTAAGACTTTCAAAAGTTTTATGCGAACTGACATATTCTCACGCAAAAAAAGTAAATTATATCTTGAGTGTAACTAATACATTATTAATTCTGGTTTGTTTTACAATTATTTTCTGCAACAAGCATTAAGGCTTTTACTTTGTATATATGATTCATACAGCAAAACGTAAGTTAGAAATAAATTGGTAAAATAAATGCATACTTACAGCAAATCTGCTCTCCTAGAGAAAGTTAATTTTTTATCTGATTTCACGCTATGTGTTTTAGTAAAATGAGCTCATCATTTGATTAAGTGTAAGGTGCAGTGAAAGCAATTTTATTTTCTTCCCATATTTAAAAAGAAACACGATGTTCGTGTGAATACTTTTCGGTTGGATATATATGTATAAACCTGGAATATATAATTTCTTATTGTTCTGTCGTTTTGTCTTATTCGTCTCTAAGATCGCTTAAAGTACTTGCGTGATTATTTTTTTACAATAATTTGAGACCAAATATTTTTCATTACACCGAAGGGTAATGTTAAAATATTTTATGTAACTCTTCTTAATTATGAATCAGTTAAGCGTTCTATCAATTTATATGAGTATCCTATGCTATAGATTATTGAGAGGGATTGTGATTGTTTGTTAACGTTGTAACGCGAAGTAATACGAAGGCTATTGGCTGCGATCCTCGTAATTTGGAACCTCGGTCAAGCGACGAGGAGGAAACACGAACCCTTCCCTCCCCCAAACTTCTACTCTACGCCTACTGGAAGACAAAGGACCTGGACCAGATTCAGCATACTTCAGTTTTCATACACTGCAATATAGTGGCACTGATGTACGTTAAATATAATAGCATCAGGACTCGACCACGAGGCTCAACGAAAACCGCCAGTCACAAGTCCAAAACCATAACCACTGAACGACTGCGGCCTCATGGATTCTTGAGATAAAATATGATACAATTTATAGAATTTTTTTAAATATATAAGTTTAAGGCCTCGCTGTTTAGAATCGTTTTCATGAATTCTAAATAAAATTTAAACTCATTAATATTAACTCTGTAAACCCTGAATCTTTTTTATTGTAATATGTATGAATTCATTCTGAGGTATGATTAAATAAAATATGTGTAAAATAATACATACTTAGGAACATATTATGTTAAAATACTTGAATATACATGATATATGAAAATCATTCATACATGTTCCTGAAGTGGAGTATTTGGAACATTAAGAGTTAAATTCGATTTGATTAAGAATAGAGTTTCGTTATTTAAATTCGTTTAAAAAATCGAGGTTGATATTTCGAAATGCATTTTCATATTGCAAAAGAAAACAATATTAAACAAATATTTTCCATTCATATTCAGTGAGGTATCTTTTATTTTTATTTACATGATTATTGTTGATTCCTGCTATCACCACTTTATGAAAAAAACAGCAACTGAATCAAAAAAACCATGTCGTTGAGTTGAGTACAGTCCACGGCTCTGCAAATACCCCATATTTTATTGCAGTTGACTGAATTTCATACACATATAAGTTTTTGATACCATGCAGTGACTTTAAGTACATATATAATACCTTTAATCCTGTATCAGACAGGATTTCAAGTGTCTTTTAAAATTCGTGAGAGAAGATGTTGTTTCTTTAGTTTTATTTGAAACGCTATTTTTCGATAAAAGAAATTCTATATCTTAAAATATTCTAATATTTCAGCAGATGTATGGATGAATAGTCTTCTTAAATGTGAAAATCCTAATACCGAGATGCAATTATATGTTTTTACATGAATTCGTAAGCTTGCGAAATATTAATTATATTTTGTTCAGTTTTTGTGTTCCTTGAAACGATTATAAAATATAATTATTTCAAATGTATGTATCAGAAATCTATCTATTTTTTATATTGAAGCATAAAACAATTTTACCAAGCTATATTATTTGGTATTTTCAGGATGTTTTGCATGTAGAAATATGTTTATCAAAAAAGATATATATCTGTAGGTAACAAATTATTCAGGCAATATAATTGATTTTTTGTAAATTTTATGATAAAATGAAATGGGCATGTTTCGATTTAATTCTTACATATAGTTTTTATTAACAATTTTATAATACATATGTGAAATTTATTATTACTTAATGAATTTTATGCACTTCCTTTAAACTTTTTTACTGCTACTAGTTGTTTTTTTTTTTCCAATTTATATATGAATGTTAGGAATATTCAGATATTTGGATTTTTTAGATTCATATTCAAAATACAAAATATGTTCACAAGTAGTATTCTCTTTGAAAAATAAGCAATGTCTTCAAATTATGCATTTTCAACTTCAATAAATTTATGGTCTAAGTGGAAATTATTATTAATCCCTCCGAACAAAGAAAAGATTAACAAAAATTTAAAAGTATTTGAAACATAGTCGAAACATCGACATACAAATTAAAAAAAAGCACATCAGGGAACAAACAATTTTTACAACCATAATCAATCTTGTAATATACATATTTCATTAGAACATGTATAGTTATATTACCAGATTATGTGAAGTACTGTAAAACACCGTATTAAAGAGCATTTTTATTACATATATCTTTTGCTATTATTAGGAGAGATTAAATTGTTTTTTGTCTAATTTTGATAGTTAAATCTTTCTAAAGAACTATAAAAGTTATTTTCAGCCAAAAAGGAATTTTTCCTCGTAAATGAATATAGACATAATTTTTGAGACAATTTACATCTTTTGTTTGGTTTGGTTTTATTAAAGTCCCTTTAGAAGCAACACGAGGGCTATAGGCGACCTATTAATATCTAGGCACCATTAAATAAATACAATTATACTATATAGTTTCAAATTCTGTATGCTTCTTTAACGGATGCGAATGCATATAGTGAAGCAAATAAATAAATAAAAACTTCTCAAAATAATACCTAAATTTTAAGAAATAATTTTTTTAGTGCAAAAACAAGAAAAAGATTAAAATTTCCAAAATTACAAAGTTTTATAGTTTTTTTCAAAGAAAATATGCAGTGATAACATAAAAAAATGTGAAGTAAAATACTTATTTATATTAATTGAATACTGTTTTAAAATGATACCTAATTGCAAATATGAATCCAAAATCGTATCATGTTCAACTAAGAAGAAGATAAAAAAATTCTCGAGAGAAAAGAAATTTATACAGTTCTATAAACTGAATAAAATGTTACTGATTATTAGGCATGCAAAAAATTTAAACTTGACAATTAAGTGCAAGACATATATGTAACAAAAACAAGGAGTTTTAAATTCATTATATTAGTATTTCTCCTCATACCCTGGTAGCCTTAAATAGTAAACCACTAGTTATGAATAGAAAAGAAAACACCTCCAAGCGAAAGTAATTCGAGCGTAACGCGGCAAATAAAAGATGGTTGGATCATCCAGTGGATGAATCACGTTTTGTGAACACTCCAGGAGAAGGGATGTTTATTGAATTAAAATGAAGAGATCACGGTGGCCAAATTCCTTGTCCATCAAGTTCAATCCCCTTCTGGATAAGAAGCATTCGCGGAATATTTCATTACAACCGAAATATGTGTTTGACCCCGTAATGCATAAGGATATGTGAAAAACATATCCTTCTGCATGTATGGGGAATCATTGTAGCAAATCGGGGAATATTTCCATCATACGCACAAAATATGTTCAGATTAATACACTGTGTCAAAGTATGGGATCATATCCCTCAGTCACCAAGCATACCAATCCAAAAATACCAATAATGGGATGTTCATTAATAACACGTCAATCAATAACTCCCGAGACTAACCCAGAGATGGCGCTCGTAGTAAACCAGTAACCAAGTCTTTCTAGAGTACTAACCTTTGCTTGAAACGTGTCAAAATTTTAAGTCGATCGGACCAGAAACAGCTGAGTTATCGAGGTTGGAGTAAAGTCGTTTTGTAGTTTGGTTAAAAAATGGAAAAAACCGAGTTTCGTGTTCTGATAAAACATTGTTTTTTAATAGGTAAAAACACCGTGCAAGCGAAACAATGGATTGAAAAATATTACCCGGACTCTTGTCCATCAAAAGCAACGATTTGTCGGTAGTTTGCCGAGTTTAAACGTGGTCGTACCGACGCAAATGACGCGGAACGCTCGGGTAGACCTGTGGAAGCCGTTACACTGGAAAATGTGAGTGAAGTGACAAAAATTATAATGCGAGATCGTAAAGTGAAGCTCCGTGAGATTGCTGAGATGACACAGATATCATATGGAAGTGTATTTACTATCCTTCATGAAAAATTGAGCATGAAAAAGGTTTTTTCCAAGTGGGTTCCGTGATAGCTTTCGATGGAACAAAAATAGCAACGAGTCGATGATTCAGAAAGCTGTTTATCGCTATTTACTCGCAACAAAAAAGATTTCTTGCGAAAAAACAAAAACAAAAACAAACAAAAAAAAAAAAGATTTGGAAAAGCGTTGGAACGATTGTATCACCCTAAAAGGTGATTAACAAAAGGTGTTATGTTGATGAATAAAAAAAAAATTTGCAAAAAAAAATTTGTTTTCAATGTTAGTCTCGGGAGTTATGATTGATGTGTTATTAGCTCAGCGCATAATCTCGATTAAAGATCTCTGCCGGAAATAATGCAAATGTGTTCTTGAGTAAATGAGGATTCATCCTTGAGCAGTGTTGATGTATCGGAATATAGAAAATGTTTCATTATTAAATATTTATAAATAATCGAGATATTTACATAAAATTTATAATGCATATCAACTGAATCATATGTACATAATTATCTAACTTACAACTATTCACTGCGATTGGTTTCGTTTCTGGAAACCATATATTGAAGTAATACGCAAAATGAAGAAAATTGCGTTCAATCTGCTGAGTTCTACAATAATACCTTTCAACAGGTCAAGAAATGCTGAAAGAAATGTATAATTCTAGATGGTAACAGTGGAGACTTGAACGATTGACTGATATTGGCATCGTACTTTGAATCAACGAAAGGGAATTGGTGATGTATCTCGTAATTTTTAGCTTCAGTCAATAAACGAGGATGACACCTGAACTAGAACCTCATTCTCCAAATTTCCACTCCACACCAACTGGAGGATTTGGAACTTTGAGCGATTTATCGTGCATCAGCAGCGCTACATGACAAATTTTCTGTAGAATCAGGACTCAAACCCACAACTTGACGAATGAATGCCTGCCGCGAGTTCCTGACAGAGACCAATTAGCTACCTCGGCTAAAATATACTATATAAAAAGTCTCAAAAAATTAAATAAAAATTGTTTATAGTCCGGTTTCCTTTTAAGTAATACATCAGAAATTTCGATACACGGAAATAGTAACTAAGACTTTACGATACTGTGGATTATTTCCATCTACTTCGGTCTGCATAAAATTAACAAATCAACGTGAATAGGTGTAAATTATAATATTATATACCATAAGAAGCTGTAAGTATGTTGGATAAATTTTATATACCGTTTTAACCCAAATACAATACAAAGCGTTTCGATTAATTATTCCCCGTTAATATATTAGCTTGCGTTTAATTCGAGGTCTAGGTAACGGAATGTAACAATGCTTCTTATTAATTTATAATAAACAAAAATCATAGCAAATTATACAAACTTGTATAATTAGTTATTTTAAATAAATGCTTATCTGTCTCTATTATATTTCCTTCTGCTTCTTCTATGTAAAATAAACACACTTAATTCATGTTTTTTTTCCAGACTATTCTTATAACAAGAAATGCGTTATGTTAAATTAAGTTTCGTGTTACATGCAGGCTAATATGGTAGATATATATCTTAATTCTTAGAATTAACTGAAACTTCGTGATACCTCTTGCAAAATTTTTGAAATGGAGTAGAGATTCACAATTGACGTGCCTCGAAAGTATTAAAAAAATATTGATATATTTATTTTTAAAACACTCTTTGTATAACAAGTTTAAAAATGAGAATAAAATTATATTTTCAATGAACGTGGTAGTGTACCATTGCTATATTTGATAAATATTGATTACTCTCTAAAAAAGGTAATATGTTGCATGAAACGCACATAAGAATATAATTAAAATATTTAAGGACATGCATTACAATTTTGTTTATTTTTAAGAGAAAATTATAGAATGAATAGATAAATCAATGTTCTTTCTTCATTTTACCAAAGTTATATTTTAAGAATTAAACTTTTTTGAAGTGAATAATATTAAAAAAAATCATTTCATTGCTTTGTTAAGAATTTAAAATATGCTGACTGAAAAGTGCGATATAGGAAAAAAGACATAAAATAAACAAATCATGAATCACTGTTAGAGTTTATTAATTGTTAAATTACAATTCATAAATAAAGACGTTTTTCAAATAATTCTAGTTTTCATTTCGTTACATGTTGTAATGAAATACTTGGTTTAAAATTTTGCTTCTGGTACTGAATTTTGTTCGCTTTAATATATGCAGGTTGTCTCAGAATCAGGGTCAGAAAGTTCTAGGATTATTAGTATATACCTAGGCGACTCGGAATCAAGTATGCATGCGATAATATAAGCAGAAGACTCAAGAAAGGAAAGGACACAATATAAATTAACATTCTTATTATTATTAAATGAGTATCAACAAAAATAACATTGTCAGCTATTACAGGTAAAAAATGTCATCCAGATAATTGCCATCAACGAGTTTTAAAGTCGGCTTCAAATTCTAAACATATGAAAACCCGAACATTCTCAAAGATTCCGAGCGTGTCTCGGACTTCCCAAAAACCTTTTTCGATGCGTGCAACCAGATCATCGACTTTGTCAATTCACTATCACTCACCAATTACTTGATATCCTGAGAAGAAGTAATCTAAGCATGACAATTCAGGTGATCGATATGATCAATGCACTGGACTACGAAGTCCGCTCCCCTGCTGGCATAATTTGGTATCTATGTGGCTACGAATGCCCGTGTTCTTATGGATACAGACCCCATCTTACTGGTACCCCATTTATAGTTGTACAGCTGCAGAAGCATGTTCGTCGTCTAACAGTTATGGTAACACTTTCTCGGGAAAGAGCATTTAGTGAGTATTATTAAGACAAGCAAGTAATTAGTATGTTTTAATATGATGACGCTTCACAATGCTGGCAGAAACATTTACCATAAGAGGCATTTGAGATGCATAGTGTGTCATCACTGAGCATATATATCCTACTAAAATATTTTAAGAGCTCTGAGGAACCCCGCAGGCGTTACGCTCCATCTTTCACGTTAAAGCAATCCCACCGCCCCATCCTTGATATGTGATCCTGAGTCTCGAAGATGTACACCACAATTTGCAGAAATAGGTAACCTTCGAGCTTAGACAACAAGTATATTCAAAATTCGTCAATGATGAACTCATCTAATGGGACTCTTATCTTCTCTATGTCGCCGCGGTAGTTTAGTGGAAATGGCTTTGGATTCGCTACCGGAGGTTTTCTTTCAGTCACGGGTTCCGTCCTTGGCCACTGAAGACCCACCGTATAGCCGGGCTGATGAACGTTAAAATCTGTCAGGGGCCAAAGTCCTTCCGAAAGCGTGGTGTGGAAGTTCGGAGGGGGGGTGCCAGCTCAGGTATCG
>BMAW01127365.1:235150-259504 GCA_019974015.1 Nephila pilipes | reverse complement strand
TCCTCGTCACTTGACCGAGTTTCACACACCATGAGGTCAGTCGCCACTGCCTCATGTTAGCTTCTGTGCGACATTAAGGAAACAACTTAGAGACTTGAAACTCACATCTTCTTCTATACTGCCAGAGACAAGCAAATAATCTCGACAATGCTTTAATTTTCAACATAACTACAGAAAGATAAATTAATTCGACAATATATATATATATATATATATTACATAATATTACATATAATATATATATATATATCATATACATATATACACTTTGATCAGTAAATACCAGTAAAAAATAAGTGGATTTACTGTACATACATATACAAACCAACTAATTTATTTTATATTTTATGATATGCTTCTGCAGGAATATCATCTGATGTCATTTGCAGTGTTACCTTCAAGTCAGAACTCATCTCACAGAAATCAAAGCAATTTATTCTGAAGCGTTCTAATTGGAAGTACAAATTGAGTATAAAATGCTGCCCACTGGCATAATTATATTGAAAAATAAGCTGTTAAATTAAGTACTTCACCAAAAAACAATAATTGCAAATAAAGATATTACCAAAAGAACATGAATAAAAAATTTCATTAAAAGGGTTAAAATACTTTATCAGCTTGTTATCGTTATGAGAATGAAGCATGTTATCACGATGAGTTTGTTTTACTAAAGTCACAGAAAGAAGTAACATGAGGGTTAATGGTGACGGTTCTCATAATGTTACTGTCAAATTATTAGAAGATATCAAAAGGTTAATTTCAATTCTTAAATTTTCTCCCATTTGTTCAGATTAACCCATTCTAACGGTCATCACTTCCTCTGTAGGACACGGCCTTCTATGAAATTGGGATTGGTAGTTATGAATCGACTGAAATAACACAGATCACATGTATAAGAAAGCTACTTAGCTACCTGACTACGAAAAGCTCATAGAAACGCCTTAAACATATCTTAAATGGTAATTTTTTTATTTTGAAGGTGAGATTATTTTCCTCGTTCTTTCTCTATTTTTCGTATAGGATCAATTTTACTGATAATTGATCATCTGAATTAAATATTTTTTTTCTCCTTTCAAATTATGCAAATAAAAAAAAAAAAACTATCAAAATTTATATGAGGAAAAAAAAATTTAAGATTAATACTGTTCTTAAAGTAGCGCTTTGAAAACTACCGTTCTTAAAGTAGTTGAAAACCCACATTTAATGCGAATCTATGCACACACATGGTAGAAATTTTAATTAGCTAATATAGTCATTAATTTGATAATCAACTTAACAAATTATAAGCAAAGATGTCTTAAAATTAATTTATAAAATTACTAATTGATTATTATGGAGAAATAGAAATATATTATTCTTAGAAAAAAAATCCTTCTATTCTTCTGTGCCTTCTTTTATTGTTACCCTAATTTCTTGAGAATTATAATGGAATCGAAGTTCTTGAACTCTACATTAAACATTACTTTTTCTTTTCAATTACACTTGGAAGGACTTTTACTCTCATGAATTAAGTAAGTATACGTTTCAAACAACAAAAAAGTACAAAACATCTAGATGTGTTTTAACGCATACAAACTGAAAACAACAAAAGAATTGTTCGTAAAAGAAAAAAAAAAAACTTTCAGGGTAAGAGAGTGGAAAGAGATAAAGATAGAGGAGAGAGAGGGCAAGAGAGAGAAGGTGTTTACCTTCCTTGTTACATATCAAAAGTTTTGTTGAATGAAATGAAGGAGAGAAAGAAGTGCAACAAAACTTGCGGAGTAAACAACAACAAAATAAAAGTAATACGAGAAAAAAAAATAAAAATACAAAAATAATAGATTGTATTTGTAAGAAGAGAGAAATGAAATGTATCAAGTCTGTTTTTGTCTGAATCCCTTGTCGCGGGAAGGATTTACATTTAAAATAGTTTGAAGATTTAAATATTGAGGACAAGTTTTTTATACCGAAAATATCATAAAGTAGTGAGAATCTCTGAATATATTTTTAAATATTCCATTAAATGAATTTTCCTCACTCTATCTTCGAAAGAAAAAAATTCTAAGTAAATGAAAAAAATAAATATACGATAAAACTTTCTAATTGCAAGAAAGCCTTCTATGGCCCCCCTCAGTACTAAAAAAAATGCTAAATCCCAATGCTAATAATAACAATCCAATGACACAGATAATAACTTATTCTGAAATTTCATCTATTAATTCAGATAACATTTCTATAAATTTGAATGCAAGGTATGCAGTAATTTAATTATTTCCATTTTTATTTCTGAATGCTGAAGGGTTGCAAGTAATATTGGTTTCTAAAAATTCTTAATTCACAAGCAAACAACTTATTAAATATTACTAAAATAAACAGCTAAAAAAACAGCACATTGCATACAAATTTTTTACACATATAACACAATAAAAAGGTAATTAACACTTTTATAGATGTCACATATTGCTCACTTACTATGACCGAATTAAGTACAAGTGTGATATAATAGACATATTTTATGGAGTTTCATGGATTACAGGTTGATTTTATTTTTGATAAATCAAGCGATGTTCTTTAAGCTAAGTCAAGGCAATTAATATATATAACAAAAAAAAAAAAAACGAAGCACCAAGAAGGAGTTTCTCGATTGTAATGAAATTTCATATGCAAAAACATTTGACCGAACATGCAATTTGCTAAAATTTGATGTGCAATGAATGAATAGTGGAAGCTACAGTGCATCGAAACTGCCGTGCAATCAACAGGTGCTCAGAAGTTGATTCTCAATCTGACGGTCCAATTTTCTGTTGCATTGCGATTTAGATACCTTCAACGAATGAAAAAAAACCTGCCACAAGATTCGAGTCATAACGAGCAAGTTTCTGACTTTGAAAAGAGAGGCTGTCGTATAATTGGATAAACAGAGAAAATTGGAGAATTGTTCTCATTGTGTCGAAAGCAATGTAACTGAACGAAGTACAACAACATATACAAATGCCTAAATCGAAATTACCGTTTATGAAATGCCTAAATCGTTTGTCCAGAAGTAACTTATTATGAGAAGACCCCAAATAAATTTTTTCAAAAAATATCTAGAATTTTTAATCGAATTCGAATAAAATTTGGAACATTCGTTATTTATGACATATTGCACCCATATCTGAAACACATGAGTTCAGTGAGGGGAAAATTGTTATAGAAACTAATAAATTAAATTAGTTAACTGATCCATTTGCAATAAGTTCTTTCTTTCTCACGCGTGTATTTTCCTTTAACCTCCAAAGTTGCTTCACTACCTCGTTAGATATGAGAATTTCGTCTTGTGAAATGATCGAGACTAATGTAAATTAGCTTTATTATTCAGGAGAAGTAATGTTATTTGAAGGAAATAAGAAGGTTCTTTGAGATTTCTAGGAACGTTGCTAGAAGCCACGGTGTAAGTGTATATTTGACTTCAAACTCATTATAAGAAGTCTATTTGAATCAGTTTCAGTTATTTTAAATCTACAGCTTAATATTATTAAAATACATAAGTAGTTTGAGACCTTCTATTAATTCCTTCTGTGGCTATTTCTGAATTTTATTCATAAAGTCATTAAACAAGTGTTCAATAAATAGAATTAACTTGTATTTTAATTAGGTTAAGGGTTTAAAAGTATATTCCCTGCTTTACCCTCTCTATGGAAAACTTGCCGAAATGCGTCTAAATTACCTGTTAGGAAACTAAATTATTCAAATATTTACCAACTCCCTCGGATTCAAGTGAATGGAATAACTGGAGTTGATGGCTCAAATCCTTAGTAGCAAATCGAAACTTCCTAGCATGATCTAGAAAGTTCTTGACAAAAATACATCTATTCCTTCAATTATATAAATTTAACTCCAGTAACAAACTTCTATTTACACCCAACTGTCTAACTCTCTTATTATTCATTTACTTGTTGTTTCTTTATAGTTTATCCAATGCATTTACTACACTTCATGAGTTAAGTCCAGTCTAATTCAGTTATGTATGATTTTATTCGGAAGAATGTTGAATTAAAACACAATAAGAAAGAAACCTAAAGAGTAGTTGGAAGAAAAATTGCGATAGACTTCTATGTCGCAGCAGATTTCTGTATTATAATATTTGGTTATGGACGCGGTTAGTTTACTACTCCACATAATTAATATACCTTTGAAATTCGCTATAGTGGACCCAAGATAGAGATAATTATTTCACTCATCTTAACTATACTCCTATTAAACTATAATGCTATTCTATATAATCTTACAGTGAACTCCTGAGAAAATGGAAGTCCACTTGTGACATTGGGCTATTCGCGGTTTCTCTTCACTAACCTTGGGGACTTTTAATTGAGATTGATTGCTTTCGCTAAACAACCTTTGTCCAACCAAAAATGAAACGTAATACGTAAAGTTATTATGTAAAGCAGTTAGGAATGAAGTGAAGTAGTTGAGTTAAGAAATATATAAACTCCGTCTGAAGGAGTAGAGAATCTGAAAAGAAGGGCTGAAAGGGTAGAGAGTTTGAAAGAGAGACGCTGTAGGAGAGGTGAAGCTGAAGTGATAGATAAGAAGAAGGAAGAAATAGAGGGTTTGAGTAAAGATTGCTGCTAGAAGGATATTTCTTATTGTTTTCAACAGTTGATCCAGAGTCTGAGTTGCAGTCGAGGAAGGATTAGAGTTAAGAGTCTGTTAGATTACTATTGGTGGGTTAAACTAAGGTATTAGAAAGCTTACACTGGAGAGAATAGCCATTTGTTGTCATAGTAAATATATGTTAATAAATTGTTAAAGATTGTTTTGGTGATTCTGTAATTATTTGTGTCGTAGTGTTTAATAATTGAATCTAGTGATGGCACAAGATGAAGTCCGGGTCGGGCGGGCGTCACACACTTACTATATTGAACTGAAATTTCCATCGTGGATATTATTTTCAGTTTTCAGAAGTAATTTTACAAATACGCATTACGACCTTCTAAATGCAGCTTTCGAAAATTTTGTCTTAAACCCATCTTTTTCCCCTCCTTTCCGTTTCTACTAATCAATCACTGGCCCTCTCCTCGAGGAACAGTATCCCTCTTTCCCGATTCTCCAGCGATTCAACCTTTTCTAGGAATCCACTGGTCCATTACACAGAATCAACTTTTCCAAACCCTCTTTGAAAAGTAAGATCGATAGCTAAATGGATGTAATAGAAGCATCATCTGATTTCTCCCTCCTTTCTATCTCTATATCCATATATGAATGCTTCGAATCGAATACATATTTTTCCTTTTCAGTTGTATCCTAAAAAAATTGATATAAATGTCAAATTCCGTTAAAAAGAAAGTATTTTCTATTGAAGGTAAAATAAAAATAATCAAACGCGTTGAATATGGAGTGAATCGGTGATGTGCAAGGAATTTTCCTTATTAAAATCTAGTATCCAACATTTGTAAGAATCGCTGCTTGATCAGTGTTTCAGGAAAATTAGACGTTATAAATCTTCAGTTATAATTAACATTTTACTGAGTCCACAACGGTTCACTGTAGCTGGGTTCGACTGTATATTGATATTGATTATTCAAAGTGTGAAAAAACTCATTAGAGTTTTTTCACACCACTTGTTTAAAAACGTCGGGCTAATCCTTATTAAGTGAATATATGCCTAATACACATAAATACACTAAATTGTTGCACATCTTTCCATAATTTAGTTCCCTTTGATCTACAGTTTTTAAGAGTTTTATGTTTTGTACTGCTGCCAGGAAAATAGCGAAACTTATTCAATGTTCAATATTTGTTACACCACTGTGTATTCATCTTAATAACTGTATAAATACTAAAGTATTTTTTTGGAAATAATGAATACTTTGTCGACGAACTAAATTTTATACTAGAGAAAAGTTGCGTTGACATTTAAAACTATAAAAAATTACTTTTGACAAATTTTGTTGATTTATCTTCGATTCTGAAACTGTATTACTGGTAATTTGAAAAGGAATTTAAAGTGTAAAACTCATTTTTCGATTATCTTATTCGCATTTCTAAGATATGCAAAAATTAAAATTTGTTCGCGTTATTACTCTTCTAATGCATTAGTGAGAACATAACACGTTTAATGCATTTCACACACTGCAGCATTCTGTATTAAAAGTTTATCAGGAAAATATGTTTTATCTCTAAGAGCCTTGTAACTTTTCCTTCAGATAATTTAATTTAAAGATGTTCATTACGATGAAAGCTTAAAAGTTTTTTTAAAAGAATTTTAATAATTTGAAACGAGAGAGAGGAGAAGCTTCTACAACTTCATAACTTTATTTAATGAAACGGGAAAATTAGATTCATTACTAGTGTACTCAACTCAGTTCTTTTGAGGTTACGTTTGGAATTCTAATTTTTATTAAACCTTTCCTTTTTTTCCCATAAAAAAGGAGTTTGCGCGCAATTTTAAATAAATATCGAAGTTCCTTCTTTAATACTTTCTTATTCCTTTAATGAAATTTCGCCGGGTATATAGCTGGGGTGACGTGTATTATCATCGAACTTAATATTTAAATACAATTTATTAAATCCAGATGAAACGTCACTACTGTATAGCTCTTTCATGATATCGTTTGATTTATTTATGAAAGATGTGGGACTGTAAAAACTATTTTTTGTATATTAATACTACATGATTAAATTTATTTCCTCTATTGAATAATTTAGATTGATTGTTTATATGGTTTTAGGGGATATATAACTACAATGATATTATCCTCTTTAAAATATTCATTTCATTAAATAGATGTCAAAATATCTCATCTTCACTAAGAAAATTCTGAACACTTGCTTATTAGCTACTGCAATATCCAAACGCTTTTCGGAAGTGTTATTACCTTGTGGTTTTATCTTGAATATAATCCGAAGGCGATTTCTATGGGAAAACGAATATTTATTACAAGTAGAAATATTATGTTCAAAATCATTGATACGGTTAAAGGTACTACATTTTACATCACAATTTAAGTTGAATTTGTATGAAAGACTGGGAGATATGATAGTCTTGCTCATGATTCGAAAGTTAAGCACTTTCCCTCTTCTACTTTAAGTTCAATTGGATATTATATTTGTGTTTGGTGATCCTTAAGATTTTGAAATACTTACGCGAATATAAAAAATTCATTAATTCTCTTAAATTTATTATTAAGAAATTTGCTATTGATATCATTTGGGTCAATCGAATATATTGACTGATTGATTGGTCTTATAGGATATAGAGCAATAAAGGCTATTATATCTCCAATTCAATTGATGTTTACACTGGACTCCGTTATCAATTTTGTGAGACTGTTTACCTGTTCTTTTTAACTATTTACTGATTGATTGATATTTTTTAACATTCCATTAAGAATCAACGTCGATTATTGGCAAAATTCCCAAAAGGATTAAGCTGTACAAACGACTTAGATCTACTAACTAAATTCAAGGGAAAAAACGGTATCCGCAATCAACACCTACTGATTATTCAAAAACATTTTATACAAGATAATATAGGCAATAACAGAACATTTTTATACCAATAAAATAAGATTTTACGTAAATAAAAATTGCACACATTTTCACTATACAAGTATAATAGGAAAATTACTAAGTTTCACCAGAACAGGAAATATACGAGACAAAGAAAAAAAACTTATCGTCACAATTGAACCAAAAATAGATTGAATAATTGATATCTCTTAAGTCAATTTAAAAATAATGCCAAACCTTTTACAGCCAAGGAAAAATATTTGCAACTATATGTATAAAATCATTTTGTGTACCTCACAAAATCAAATATTTCTATAATACTTGACAAGGGTTTAGTTATAAAGATCCATATAAGTATCTCTAAAACAGTGAAAAGATGGATCCAATCTTCTAAGGGGCCAAGATAGCCTTGTGGTCAGGGCAATGGACTCGTGACAGGAGCTATTTTGGTCGGATCGGAGGTTATAGCCCTGATGCCACTAAAGACCTGTCATGCAGCCAGAATGATGCATATTAAACATTGACGAGATCGCACATCTTCCCGGTGACATTGTGTAGAAGTTTGAAAAGGGAGGTGCTAACTCAGGTGTCGTCCTCACCCCTTAACCAAGGTTCAAATAATAAGGTACGTCACCAACAGCGCTCGAGTAGATTCTCAGTGTGACGTCAATAAATAATCATAATTACATTTATTCATCTAGAGAATATGGTCACGCATCACAGGTGCATTTCCGAATGCTCAATTTTAATTAGTATTCAATAGAAATATTTCAAGGATAGAGCAGATTTGTAATGTTTTGGTATTTTCAGTTGGTGAAATTAAAGGACGACTATTGGTGATGTACCTTGGAAATTTGAGCATAAATGAGGTGATAAGGATGACATCAGAGTTGGTCCACATCACCTTTAACACCACATCTTTACGAGGATTTTGAATTGAACAGTTTAAATGCGCATAAATCCAAGTACACAACGAGGAATCAGGTTATTGGAATCAGTACTCCGAATCACTACTCGCAGGAAACAACGTCAGTCATGAGCTGGTGAACATCATCATTCGGCAACTACGTCCCAAATCGGTCCTTAAGGAATAGACTTATAGTTTCTAATGTAACTTTAAAATTTCGTTCCGAAATTTCTCTAAATTGAGAATGTTATGAAGGTAAAAATATTATAAGTTCGATGTACTTGCAATTCAAATAGATATCTCACATTTAAAATATATTTGTATAACTTTTGTAAGTTTTACATATATTATGATAGTTCTCTAACGTAGTTTTTATTTAATAGATTTTGTTTATCATGATTCTATCAACCATATGATAAAGAATATTCATACATTATTAAAATTGAAGTATTTTAGCTTTGTCAATGTTAGTTTTTCAAAATTAACTAATATATTGTCTCAATAGTTGCTCTTAATTTTTAAAATAATATTTTGAACGGATAAACTTATTGGTTTAATTATATTTTTAAGAAAATTGATAAATTTTTGATGATCCAATTATAAGGATTTCCTTTCCTTTGCGATAAAATTTATTTGAGAAACCATATGTTTTTATCACCTCCATGTGAACAACTAAAACATTAATATGAAAAGCTTTACTTAAAGATAAATATATTTTATTTTTTATTGACTGAGTAAAGATATATAGATACCTTTCGAAAGGATAACCCATAAGTTTCAATATTGTATCGAGGTATAAAAAATTGTGCATGTATGTGTGTGTGACAACTTTTTTATTGTTTGAGTATTCTCCATGGACCCGAAGTCCTAAGCAGTTTAGATGACTTTCCCTCTTTTGTAGCAGACAAAGGTTTCTTTGTCTAATCTCTTCACTCGACATTTCTTCTCTCATTCCCTGAAGAGTGTGATAGGCTATTCTACCAGAAGCATCGAGTTTTTGTTTGACTTTCGTTTCTCTAACTTAGTTGTCCGTAAGAAAGAGAAATAAAATACGACGTTAACCGACTATCTTCTCTTGCGCTTTTGTAGACTCATATACTCGTATTTCTCACTAAAAGCGACTTTTTGTCAATGTATAGGATTGTGATAGTTTATTGATGAGAAACTGAGAAGCAACATGACAGTTATTGACGACATACAACATAATTCTGATCCTCAGTCAAGAGAAGAGGACGACACCAGAGCTAAGAACTGCCACTCAAAGCTTACACACTATCCGACGAGAGGGCTTGGATTATAACAAATTTTATGCGCGTTAGCCTCACTACACGACGGGTGTTTTTTTTTTTTTCTTTGGCTTTCTGGATCGAATTAATACATTCCCTTAAATTTTCAAAATTTTTTTTTTTTTTCTTTGGGTGCCCTTTTTTTTTTTATTTTTTAATAAAAAAAAAAAAAAAAAAAAAAGAGAGAGAGAGAGACAGGGAGAAAGAAAGAAAAGAAAAAAAAACTGGACAATCGTAGTTAATGTATATATATGGAAACAAAATTATTACCTTCATTAAATTGCCTGGCACTTCTAAATGTATGTTCAAAATACAGCTCTAGTTACATTATTCAAGGAGTTAATTTTTATTACCACTGCGCTGTGACGTTCTTGCATATAAAATACAGGGTGATCAATTTACAAGAGTATCCATTAGTTTTTATTTTTTATTATTATTATTACACTTAAATATGACGGATGTGGACACTATTTTAACATAAAAGTATAATTATTTGAACCTTGTATAAATGTGGCAGACAATTTCCAACTTAATTCACCGTAGTTTTGCTGCATATTTATTAATTCGCTAGTTAAGAGAACCACGAATTAGAGTATTTATATAAATTGATGGATAAAATAAATTTCACCATCGATATGAATTTTCTGTATCTCTTTTATACTCTTTTATTATTTTTTTTTATTTATTACAGAAACCATTGAAACAAGAAAAAAAGTTTCATAACTCTTAAAAGTGAACCAGCAAAAATATTTAAACTTATATAGCTAATCTCAGTGACTTCGAGAGAGATCTTCAAAATAATATGTTACGAAAAAAATCAAAAAAAAAAAAAAAAAAATTCTTTTTACTAGAATTGGTTAATCATATCCTTTCTAAATATTCACAAAATAAATAAACAAATAAAAATAAAAACTAAAAAAGGATTAAAATGATCGATCCTCTCTCATCACCAAGCTTTCAAATGATACGTCTCAAAGACAATTCTATTTACCTGCCATCATTTGCACTTTACGATCAGGATGTTTGCGGGTGCTAGTTTCGTAAGAGATTCCTACTCAAACCTGCGCATTTTTGTTTGTTTTTAGGTACCGAAAAAACATTTCACTTATCCAGGGTTCGAAACAACGCTGCCGCATCAAGGTCATGAACTCTCTCCCCCTCCTCGGGGTTGGAATACTATGGGCCGCCGAAAGCTTAAGCGCACAGCATACACGCAGCACAGGCTGATGGAACGAATATATCAATATTTCTGGAAACTGTGCCTTTTTACTTGGAACGTTCTGGAAGGAATAAACTGATAATGCGATTAGAATTTCTACATTGAATGGTTAATTATGAACTCATCATCGTATGACGTGGTATATTATTGTAATTTAAGACATAGTTATTTCTGTTAGACCATAGGTTCAAAACTTTTTTTATCCTATTGATTGATTATTAACACTAATGATTGATTTTTAACATCGCACTTAGAAGGAATATAACGGCTGTTGGTGTCGAACCAGGAAAGGCACTCACCGTTATCTTTTAAGAAAACGAAAGCACACCCACTTATTTTCTTGAAATTCATTATGCAGTCATGAGTTTTCGTATCTTTCATAAACATTTAAAAATGCTTCTGAAAATAAAAAATTAAAAAAGAGAAAAAAAGGAAAAAAAAATGGAGAAATATTTTTTTCATTTCTATTCTTTTGAAGGCATTTCATTCCGTGAATAAAATGCAATAATCTAACTTTGAGGGAAGAATTAGGTTTAGCAACATTTTTATGAAGAATATGATTAACATTACACTCGGAAATCAGAGATGATGATGTATCATCAGGAGCATTAATTTTGCCGTTACGTATACAAACATTTTAATATTAGCAATTTTGTTAGAACCAGAATAGGCGAACATATTTTATGTGCACTGTAGTAAAAGTTGAGACATGCTTTCAAGCTAGTCCTTTGGCAGTTTAGAGAATCAACAGTTTTCTCTTCTTTTTACACTCAGAGTTACGATCAAACTGTTTCTAAGTGTGGTATCCATTTTTCCTCAAGTTGCTTCTGAAAATAAATAAATGTCATTCTTTTCTGACAGTAACGCAGATAACTCCTTCGCCTTTATGAGATAACACCATAAAGAGTTATTTGCGGTATATTATCGTAATATTTACAACAAATGTAACTGCTCCTTATAAACAATTCAGTGAATGATAAATATTAAAAAATTTAATTTGTGAAATATTAAATTAAAATGTATAATTAAATACACGCAATTTAAAACTTTCTGAAGCATTATTTTTGTTAAATTTTCTTAAAACTTGTTTTTGAGAAGAAAAAAAGTTTTTTTCACTTTAAAAGATGGAATGTTTCATCATGTATATCATCAAAAAATTTGTTTATAATCAGAATTGTCTAGCTTTCGCTATTGAGCCATTTCAAAATAAAACTCCCACCAAATGGTACGAGAAATTAACAATTAGATCGGTAACATTTTCCCTCATTAAGCAAGACATTTCACAGTACCCATACTGTTATCTGTATGCCATCAAACTAACTAAATTTTATGCAATATGATCATTTGTACCGCAGGATAATATATACAGACGAACTCTGTTTCTTTAGCAAGCTTTGGGGAAAAGTTTTGCTTTGCAAGTAGGACTCGGTTTCAACCATGTGGATCGAAATACTTTTTGCTGAACTCGTCTGCATATTATGGTGCGCTATTCGAACGTGAGCTGAGCTCATTTATTACCATCAAAAGGCTAGTCAAAATGTACCAATACCTACCTTTAATGTGAAAGTATCTTGCTTAACGCTTTGAAATACAATCACATCTGAGATATATCATTTATTACATTTACCATCATAGACTGTGACGTCTCCCTGGTGTCGAAAACTTTTTCCGATGGACAGTGTGTAGTATATTTTTATATTATTCAATGGTTTCACTCTTCCGTTGGTTCTATTTTGATTAGAACGTTCAAGATTTTGCCCCTTCTGAACACCCTCAGTGGCTTATGTTCTATAGGTAGATATTATGAATCCGAGGCACCCTAATAATATTTTTTTCGATGGTGTTTTGATAACCATTGGTGGTGCGACCCCTGGAAACCTCAGTGATCTAACTCTATTTTAGACTATTCTTTTGGTTACCTTTTTTGATCCATTTTTTTACTACACTCACATATATTTCTTTTCCTATCATTTATGCATTAATTTTTTTTCATAGTCAATTCGTTTAAAAGTTATATTGCAATGCTATTTTCAAAATGGAATGTTCCGTTTCTTCGCTTACACATAACTGTTAGTTGAAATAAATTAAATAGGTTTCTGTCAGATGCATTAAATTCAGTTTTATTAGTATGCCAAGGGTTTAAAATACATTTAGATTTATTGTTGAATCATATGTTCTATGATTTTAGTATTAATAAAGCCTTTCAGCGTGGTCTTTTAGATTTTGCTTCAACATCTCTACATTTGCCTTGGTCCAAAATCGCCCCTTACATAATTTCAATGCCCACTGATGAGCAGTATCTGCACAGTTGGGAATTACTGCGTTTGAAGGATATGTAATAGCAGAAGATAAGCAACATATTTTTCTCTAGAAATATTTCTTTAACAGATAAATTTGATCAAAATATTTTTTCTCAGATTTATTTTAAAATTTTAACTGTGAAATAAGAAAAAAAAAAAAAAAAACTCACGTTATAAATGGCATATATGAAGGGATTGTAGCAGGAATTGCTCATAGCTAGCCAGTGGCAGCAAAACCATATGACATTGATGTATTTGTACCTGAAATGATAAAAAGGAGCATTTAGTATGTTTATACGCTTTTAAATATTTGCATATAAAATTAGTTATTTTATTCTAACAAAATCTAAATTAGTTATTTTATCCTAATTAAAATTTATTGTATTTGAATATAATCGCTTATTATATTCAAATACAATAATTAATTATAACACAAAATAAAAAAAAATTAAATATACATTTGATGTTTTTATCATATTGGAATTATATTAACACATTGAATTCATAAAAAGTGTTAGAACTGATAGAGTGATAATAAGCTCTATAAATATAAGAATTACTTGCGTTAAATATATTTAACTCAAATTTTGTTATTAATAATTCCTGTTTACAGTTTTTTTCGATGTAGTAATATTTCCTTTTTCTTTAATTTTTCATACCTTTATGTATCTAATGCGTCTGTAAATTGGAATTAATTTTACATCTACTCCTCTCACCACTGGTTAAAAATTAATCCTGTATTCGAGATATTCGATTTTGATGTGAAACAGTAATGTTTAATAATTCAAATATTAAATGCACCAGAATCAGTTTTAATAATAACTTATTTTTTTAAAATTATGATATCTTCAGCTATTCAAAAATATAAATAGAAGAAATAATTGTGTAAATGAATATATCTCTAATATTTAATCCTGAGTAATCGCGAGCTATTTAGTTGGATGTTTGTATTAGTATAATATTGTGGTCTCAGTATAATATTGTGTCTCTCAGATTTTTTAAATTATTTTAAGCCTGTAAATGTAAAACTAAAATAAAAAACAATTATGTGTACGCTACGTGAGTGCAAAATTTCAACGCAATTGAACGTTGTTCTATTCCAAGTCTCTCACTGTTTGTGCATATGATAGTACAGTATCGTCAGGGTTATATGTATATGCAAAATTACAGCTCGTTGGGATAATATGAAATAGGTTAACACTATCTGGAATGTTGTGGTCATGGTTGTTCACTTGCAGCCGGTGGTTTTTATCTAGTGGTGGGTTCGAGCCCTGTTTTCGCGATGTAGCCAGGGCAGATTCATGTAAAATCTGCAGAGGCGCAAAATCCTCCCTTCGGTATGGTGTGAAGTATAGGGAGGGAGGTTCCATATCAGGTGTCTTCCTCGTTACTTGACCGAGGCACAAAATTAGAATCAAAATTAAGAGACCAATAGGCCAAAATTACGAGACCAATAGGTCAAAATTACGAGACCATATGACCAAAATTACGAGACCAATAGACCAATAGGCCTCGTGTTGCTTCTCATTGCGACGTTATTGAACAAATACATAATCACAATCTATCCGGAAAGATATACATACATATGATCATATAAAGTTAAATAAAAACATTCAGCATCGTTCAAAATTAAGCAGAACTTTAGTTTCAAAAATATTCTATCTGCCAAAACTAACCAATTCTAAAGGTCTTCGAAATGGCTTTTCAAACTTTTCAGGGACTGACATGTCCAGTTGCGCCATAAATTTCAGCAGTTAAGCCTCTCTCTTAACTCTCATACATAGATCAATTTATTGTATGGTTAAACCATCGCAAACATTTTCTGCCTTCACAGATCGCTTAATCTAGGAGGGCTGTTATGGGTAAATAAAGAGCAGAGTTTAAGTCGCGCAAATATAGAACATTCATGGTTTGTCAAACATCATGTATTAATATGTTGCGCAAAATCTGCGTTTTAGGTTATGTGACATGCACAGTGCAACCTTAATGCATTGAAAAGTGTTTTAATTATACGATAAGCAGTGCGCCAACTCTTCAAGCACAGAAATTGAATTAAAAGGAAATTAAGAATTGATTTATGTTTCATAGGAAATATGTACAATTTTCCTCTCTTGCAGATTATAAAATTTTAATATCGAATATGCTCCTGAAAATTCTTTTTCTCTATACTTTTTTTTTTCATTTTATTAAATATCTAATGGAAACATTATTAAATAAAGCAAATTCCATTGATGTTTATTAAAAAGCAAAAGTAAAATAAATAATATACACTATTAATAATTTTACGGGCAGAATATTCTATGTAAATAAATCTGTATTATAATATTTTATTATTTTCGACATTATTCCTTTTCCTTTACGTAATGTAAAATTACGTAAATTACGTAATTACGTAATTTCTTAAGGCATTTTTTTCTTACAATTTTCATTTAAGTGAATAAAAAATCATACAATTGTCAATCACTTAACGTGAACGAAACCTCTATTCAGTTTTTACGTTTTCTGTATTCTCATGAATACATACGGAACAAAATGATACTATTTTGTACTTTTACTCACAATTTCAGATGATATCAAAATAGAAAACTATTAAAAGTCACATATAGTACTATAAATAAGATATTTACAGATAGAATATTCTATCCGAAATAGTTCCCATCAGAATGTGTGTGTGTGTGACCAGCTAGTTATTATCAATATATTCTTTATCTACATTTTCATAAATAAAACCATATTATATAATTTTAATTTTGAGTTCAAAAGTTAAAAGCCCATATTTTTTTTTTATTTTTAGTGAAAAATAAAAATTTTAGTTTCGCCTATACAGATGTATACGTGACCAAAACATTTTTGTAAATATATGGAATATTACAAATAAATTTAGATATGTGTAAGATTGAAAAAAAAAATATCTTGATTTGGAATTACAGATAGTGAATCACACCATACACAGGAACATTATGATAGCAAAGATGCTTTTGAATTTAAAATAATTATAAAGTCAAACTGACACATATGTATTCACAAATTCATATATAGAAACTATATTTTGAACTTCTAGTATTGTAACAATTTTTAGTACTTATAATTACAGGATACATCGAATAATATTTAGAAATTCATTGGAAGTTGCATAGAATATTATTATTCTTCATATTATAAAATATATTAATAATAATTAAAATGATATATATAAATTAGTTTATAATAATTTGAATGATGATCCAATATTATATCGTTTCTAATAGTTTACTTGAGGAATCTTTGGGGAATTTTGGAAAATACTGCGATATATATATATATATATATATATATATATATTTGTTGGATTTTAGGTTTGAGTGCTAATTCTTATAATTTGCCGATTTTCGTACTAAGATCTTTATTCTATTAATGCCCTTAAAGTATTTTTGATAATCACATCTTGCGAAACTGAAAAATTCTGATAGATTTGGAAGAACGTTTGAAACTTGAAATTTCCGTGATAAGAACTATTGAATTCATTGAGTATTATAGGGTTTTTAATTTTCAGATTGAATTTTTAAAAAATACAAATAAACAACATAACATTAGAATTACAAAAATGGCTTTTTATTGTGTCTAGAAGGGAAGGATATCTATAATATCACATAGTTTACATGACTATCACAATTTACTCATTGCATTCAGATCTTTTATTTTTTAACAACTAAAATTGAAATTTTAATTTTAATAATACATTTTTTTAAATTTTCTTTAGATTAGTACTTGGTTCTATTAAACCGCTTTTAAATACTCTCAAGTAAAAACTTGTTTAATTATATTTTATGGAATTATTATTGCTATTCAATTCATATTGGCAGTATCACGAATTTCTGGGAAATCTGACTGAAAAGGGTTCATTTACTTTTTTGTTTTATTTATTTCTATCCCAGTGTAAAACATATGATATATGATTTATTTTATTCGTTTAAAATTGGAATTAATATCTAATTTAAGAAGACTGTAATTTTTGTAAGTGGAATTTTGTAAGATGCAATTTTGCATTAAAGTTTTGTTCTCAATGCGTTATTTAATCAGAAAAGTTTGTATTAAATATTTGTATTTATAAAAAATTTTGTTGTTTCCTTCCTAGTTTCATTATAGCATATTCTATTTTAATTTTACATTACAAGTGATTCCATTTTTCCCTAGAAAGGTGCTTTGGGGGAAGCTTAGTTTCAAAGAATATGTTTAACCCCACTATTCAGTCCACAGTTTAAATGTGATGGTCCACAATTATTTATTCATTTTTTAATGAAACCTATTTAAATTCTTTTTTTTTTTTTTTTATTAATCTTTTCTGTATACTTAATATGTTGTTTTGTTATTAATATATATATATATATAATGGGTGATTGTAACTAAAGTTAAAGTTTCAAACCGCTGTAAAAAAAGAACGACTGATCAGAATGACGTCAAATTGGAATGGAATATTATTGAGGAAGAGGGAAAACGTATGGCACAAAAATAGTTCCAATATTTAACAACAGATAGTGTGGAAAGCGTCAGAATATGTAAAGAAAATACCTGTCATGCATACGACTCATTTCAGTTGTTATAAAAAATCAGGGTACACAGCTTTTCCTCTGAGAAGTTCGCCATGACTGTCTCACTGAAGGACAAGGGTCTGCTTGTAAAGCTTTTTTACAAAAACAATGACTGAGCACCAGTAACTCTGCAGAAGGTCCGGACACTCAAAGGTATTAAAACAGGAGTTGGATCGATGACTGACAATGTTCTGGATAAAATGATTGAGAAATTTGAAAAGGCAGGTTCTTTTGATGTGCAATCTGGTAGAGGGAGGGCAAAAATTGATTCGATTGTCGTTGAAGAACTGGCAACAGCAGTGTAGAAGTAAATTAACAATGGTGTGCAATCATGCAATGTTAGAGGAATCGACCGAACATTGGACAGGCCTGTGAGCACGGTGCATAAAATTCTACGAAACAAAATTCATTGCTATCTTTACAAAATTAGCCATGTGCAGGAGTTGTTTCCTTCTGACCTGCGAGGAAGAGAAATTTTTGCTTTAGAATTTCCTGCTCGCTTGGAAGTAGATTACGAATGGCCATGGAAAATTATGTGGATAGACAAAGCCCATTTCCATCTGACAGGATATGTCAATACACAGAATTGCTGAAAATGGGCAACAGACAATCGACTCGCAACTCACAAACAGTACTACTTCATCTTGCAAAGGACACTATGTGGTGCAGGTTTACGTCATCATTTATTATAGGGCCATATTTTTTCGAGGAGACGGGTGCTTTCGTTTCTGTTACCATTACCGTCACTGGTCAGCGCTATGAGCGCAATCACGTCATTCCAGATCTTCAACAGCGTGGTTGTGTGAATGAGATAATTTTATGCAAGATGGTGCTCCTCGCTCCTCCGCACATTGCAAATCCAGTGAAGCAGTTGCTGAAATATTAGAAATGCTAGAATTATCAGCCGTCATTTCCCTACTGCCTGGTCGCCCCGATCACCTAATCTTAATCAGAGAGACTTCTGGCTGTGGGGTTACCTGAAAGATGCTGTGTTTAGTGCTCCGATTGCAAAGTTAGCTGAACTGAAGGCACGTATTGCACAATACATTCTGAACGTGACCCCGGAGATATTTCGATCATTTGTAGAACATGCTGTTTCTCGATTTCATCTTGTTGACACGATGGTAGACAGCATATTGAACATGTTTCGAAACAGTCTCACGAAATTCATAAACAGATTTGATGGATGCATTATATGCAGTTTTTGGCCTCAGAATAATTAAAATCGATTCGATAGATGATTTTTATGCTGTTTTTGGCCTCAGGACAATTAAAATTCGATTTTACTCATCCGATGTGATATGACCTTGCTGTGGTGGATGGGCTTACGTAACCAATAATATCACACCTGTGCTATCATGAACACGGAACAGTACGGTTGGCTTAACTTGTAACTTAAGCCTTAGTCATTGTTGTACGAATCATTTGTCATTTGTAATCTAAATTTGTACCCTTTTAAATTATGATACTTACAGCGTCATCTGTTGCTAAAATTTGGAATTATTTTCTTCTTTTGCAGCACGTTTTTCCCTTCTTCAACAATATTCCGTTCAAATTTGACGTCATTCTGATCAGTTGTTATTTTTTCACAGCGTTTTGAATATATATATATATATCTGTGTGTTTATGTATTATGTATAATGTTTTAAGCAATAACCATTGTCCATTTCAAAAATGTTTCCATTTGTGAGGTACAATAAAGACACTTTTAAAACCTTGAATGGTAATTTTATTAATATTAAATGCGAAAGACAGGAGTAGAGAGGTGGTAGACATAGTGCTGTCAATGTTTCCTAGAGTCCGTATGTTACTAAAAACAAATCTGATTTCTTCAGATCCCGTGAAATTTGATAGAGGTATTTGATAATTTGATATATATATATATATATATATATATATATATATAATGTAAAAAAATCCATACATCCAAGTTAATAATAAATTACCTAAATAGTGCAAAAATAAAATTAATATTTAAGCAACAATAATGTAAAAACTTATAGTGTACAAGAAATATACATTCATGTAAGATCTTAAGAAAAGCATAAAATTTAAAGATATTAAGAAAATAATTAAGACAAATGAGTAAAAAAAGGAAATGATTTTATTTGAAGTACAGTTTATGGTTTGGATAGAAATAACAAGGTTAAATGTATTTTCATTATAACAAAAATTCAAATCACATTATAACAAAAAATTATAGAAACCACATATTAATAGAACATGGACAAAGTATCCAAATCAGAAAAAGTTTCAATTATTTTTCATGAAAGAATCAAAATTCTTTTTTTTTTACAATTAAAAAACAATAAAGTAATTCAAATTTGTAAATAAACTCTAACACCCAGATGTTGTTTGCTTCACTTTCTATATTTAAACTTATTTAAAACTGTTATGAAGCATAATTCAATTGTAAAAATCAATCAGAATTAAGAAACAAGTTTTTTTATTCAGTTTTATGAATATATTGAGAATTCATTCATCTTTCATTAACTCTAACTATGAAAAGGGCACTATACAGATTAAAGTCTGATCTAACTTTTAATATAATAACTTAGTAATTTTCTTACATTATTAATAGGATTCGAGTACATAATAGATCTGTTGTTGAAGGTTTGTGTCGTTGATATTTTGTAGATTGTTTCTAAGATCACTCCTAAAACTTCTTACTCAACGCAGGTATAACTAATACTGATATCTCATACTGGTAACTTTAGCTAAAAATCTCTACCAGTAACTAAATTAACAACCTATTGAAAAAGGTTTAATTGAAAAACTCTTCAATGCAATTCATAACTCTTCAATAATACTGAACTGCACAAGTCAAGTTTCGTCTATTGGGAGAATATTCAATTCAAATAACATCACATCAAAAGTGTTAGTTGTAAGGGAAAAAGTGATAGATTTTACGCAATAAATTTTAAATTAAATTTGTAATTTTCCTGTTTTGCAAACGAATAACATACACATTTCCCGTCCTGAAACTTTAGTCATTCATGCAATGGCCTTTAAAAAGGTACAGTTTGCATCCAAGTGTGTGAAAAGCACTTTATATAACATTAAGTACAACCAGGAAGCTACCTCTTAGTACGATTTTGTAGTTAATATTTGTCACACAAAACAATTTTATACTTAGTATTATAAAATGTGTATATGATTGGATTTAATGTAGAAGAAAATGCAAAGTGAATAAATTAGGCAAAGTTTAATTGTTCTCTTTCACATTACTATGCGTATTAAAAATTGAATTTAATGAAAAAAATATTTTGAAGAACATGGATTTTTACGTCTTTCGTCACAAACATAATAGAAATCAATACAATGAACAATAAGTATGAAAAAAATAATAATAAATTACATAAAAAGCTTAGACAATTTACAAAATATTTTAATCAACTGAAGAATCCTTAAAAATGATTTCATTTTTGTAATTATTGAGTTGTAGGTGAGTAAGAATAATTATATTCTCCAAATCAAAAATCCCTATAACGAACATCAACACGAACAGAGAAATTATGTCTACTAAACGTTTTACACAGGTAAATGCTTCAATTTATAAATCATAGGATTAAAATCGTTTTCTATGTTATTTAGATCCTATTTGAAAGTAAAGAAATGCGGTTTGAGATCAATATTTTAATATTTCCCCAAGTTATGTATGTTATATATTTATTCATAGAATATCAAAAGAGCTTACTTGTTGATCTCGGGCACGATTTCTTGCAGAATGTTGTAGAGTTGAAAGGGTAACCAACAAAGAGCAAACAGTAATACCACAATGAACAGCATTTTTATTACCTGGAAGGAAAACAAACCTTGAATGAAAATATTGACTCTAGATATATATGATTTACTGACCTTATTTAGAAATATACACAAGAAATTTCATATATTCATAAATTTTATAATGTTTGAATTGTATGAATATAAAAAAATGCATTTAATATCTACTGTAGTAAATATATGTTAATTTGAAAACAAAACATATAAACACTATTATAATAAGAGGGCACAATTTAATATTATTTTAAAACAAATTATGTATAAAGCAGAAAATAACTTTGGTATATGAAATACTTATTTATTATATGTCAGCATAGAGAAGAAAAATTTCAAATTCAGCAATATCTCAGTCGTCTGGTTTACCTTTGATCTAAGATAGCTAGTGTTTTTCAATGCTTTTTTTAATTACATTAATTTATCTCAAACTGAAATATTTTGACATTTTCTTACATTCAAAATATTCTCTACAATTTGAATTTCGCTAGTAAATAATAGAACTCAAAAACCATTATATAATTATTTTTATGTCTTATTATAAGTATTTTTTTCGATCTCAAAAAACAATAGAAATTCTTTGAAAGTATTTCTCTCTCTTGAGATTTTAAATATACCTAAAATACATATATACTCGTATACGTATATATAAACGACAATATATTTTAACAACTTAAAATATTGTGTGTATTTATAAATATGTAATGTTATATTTGTTGAGAATTTCAAGAATTTGCAACAAAAATTGGATAGATTAGAGAGCATATATATATACTACTTAAAATCAAATACATAAATAGTAAATATATAAAATCATGATAAAATTTTCAGTAGCAAATACACTTTCAGAAGTTAAATAGAACATATATTTCAGAGAACTTTGTGATTTGCTTTTATTATTCCGAAAATATTCAAAATCTAATAATTTAAAATTTTCTCGTATTTTACGTATAATTTTACTTTTTGCTTACATTTTACATTAGCTGTTTTAAAATAAATTTGCAATCAAACCCACTTTCCTTAGAAATTCTTAAATTCACAGAATTTTAGTATATTTTATTTCTTGAGTCAAAAAATAAGATAAAAGGAATTTAACTTAAAATCAATAAGTTAATTTGTATAGATTGAAAGCGAATAAACGATCCTGTTTTCCTGCACTCATTCTTCAAATCACATAGTCTAATATAAAAAAAAAATAAACTTAGATACCACATATGATTAAAATTGAATTACGCAATATTCTATTTTCACAAACTTAGTATTAAAATATTATAGATTGTGAAGAAATTGAGATTTCTATGTGTCTCTTTAATGTAAGAAAATGGGTTTTGAAGTTTTGAAAGAATACTTAATGCTTTGTACCAACGATTCATACGATTTCATCAAATCCTTCGAAAAGTTCTAATAACACAATTTTAATTGCTGGCTGTCTATTTATTGCTTTATTGTAAACTAGCTATAGTTCAGTAATATAAATAATGATTGATTTTAAAATTATTTCTATGTATTATACGCTTTTGTAATAAACATAGGGAACAACATTTTCTATTTCTTTAATTTTTAAATTATACAGAAATTAATTAATTCAACACGTGTTATATAAATCTTTTAATAGTAATTTTTCAGTTTTAGGACTGATAAATGGAAAGGAATTAATTTGAGAAACAAGAGGAAAATCTTGAATAAAACAAAAAAAAATGTATTCTAAAATATATAACAAATTTAATTATTTTAATAACACAATGAATAATGATGCTTTCGAAAATTATGCTCAGGAGGAATGTTTAATTTAACGATTTTACACTTACTTTTCTTGGGAAAATATAAAATAATTTGTAATCATACTTTCTGAAAAAATGAACTCTAATTAACTGAATTCCGGAAAGTAATGTCACCCATTAAAAGAGGCACTTCCTGCGAAGATTTAGTTAGCAGAATGAAAACTATTAGAGATTCAGAATTTATTAGATATAATTACGGAAATTAATATATATTTCCCTCTGAAATAACTTTTGCTGTGTACCATATTTATAATCATTAAAATCATTTTGCTTGAACATAATAAGTCGTTATAATTTTTGACATTTATTATATTGTATAATAATTATTGTACCCATTGTATTAATTTTTATAATAAAACTCAACAAACCAGCGCGTAAACTTACAATTTATAACTTAGCTCACTGTGATTTTGTAAATTATTTTTAGAAAACTACAAACTGGTAACCAACAAAAAAAAAGATGTTACAGATATCAGACCCAAACTATATATAGATTATGAAACATTAATAAAATACTTTGAAACATACAAATTTCTGATATTATTACCAAGTAAATATCACTTACTGAAAAAAAATAATTATAGAAGCTCATATAGAACCTGAGTATGCTGGTACACAAATATTGAAGCCCAATCTTAGACATCATTATTAGGTTATCAAGAGTAGAAAAACAAATCATCAGATAATTAGGAACTGCATAACACACACACACATGTAAAAGGTTTTCAATTCGCCTTTTAGAAAGTATCAATATTCTTCATCCGGAAGATCGAGTGAAAGAAAAAGTAATCTCTGAAATCAGTGGAGGTGACCTATGTGATCAACTGCTCTTGAAAAAAGACAAGAAATGTTGGAAAATTCTGCTTACATGTGCAATGTATTGAGGCAATCACCTGGAGTTGGTAACATGGTTTTTGACTAACAGTTTTATCTTGCAAACCCCCAGTATGGTGCGTTCATGATATAGGAACAAGTTTCCTGATTATAAAATTGATGTAAATGAAGAGGAAGGAGCTAGTGTTAAGATTAATTGGATAAAG
>BMAW01127365.1:203373-224498 GCA_019974015.1 Nephila pilipes | reverse complement strand
CTGGCCAAACTGTGCCAAACATTTGATAAAAATCCCGCAAGGTTTTTCAAAACAGCATCAAAAAGCTAAAAACTATGATAGAGGAAAACGTATGTAAAATAATAGGGTTAAGACCTTAAATATTGTGTAAAAGTCCAGTTTTACATGAAAACGTAAATAGGTTGCTATGGAGGATTTCCCCCTACCAAGTCAGGCAAGTTAAAGGAGAATAATTTAAAAATATAAGATGATGATGAAACCCTGAACAATCTTTATAAATATGCTTAACAATGTGTGGGATATGGTAAAAGGACTCTTGGAAGCAATCTCGCGAAACATTCATGTGTAAAGCAAGTATGTCTTATAAGTAGTAGAGTCAAGTTGACATCCTATTTTCGCATTGGAATATCCTGCCATGTTCAAATTATCAAATTTTCTATTGTCTTATTTTAATGGGATTTAAAATGAAACATTTGATGACTTTTAACGCTTGAAAGAAATCATTAAAAAATCACACAAACGGTATAGTGGGTGTAATATCTCCACCCAGGAAATGTATTTCATTTTACACATTTAATAAAGATATGTAGATTAGATGAGATATATTATAAGAATGACTTATTTCATGAAAATTACAAAAATCAATTTTTACAGTAATTACAAAGATATTGCAGTACCTTTCGTAAATGAAGTTGGTGCACATTGTATATCACAAAGTATATTTCCCATCTTTGTTCGCTGTACATGTATTTCTTCTTTGCTTAGATGGTCACGGGGGTATTCTCGTTTATTAAGTATTTCTAATATTATTTCCCCCCAAATTATGTGGCGCATTCGGTATTTTTAATCGTTCTTTAAGGAATGGCTTAGTGAGAGAAATTCCTAATAGATAATTTTGCATTTGGTAATGTTGCGATATGTTTTGCAGCATTGCAAAATGCGAGAATGATGTTCGAATTATACCCGCTTCGTTCAGTATTCTATGAATGTTGCTAAAGAACTTCTCCGAGTCCTTCGGCTAACGGAATAGTTTTTGTAGATGATGAAATAAATCAAATTTTCACGTCATCGAGTTACAGTGTTGTATAATTTTTGGTTATTTTTTGAGCTTCTGAAGAAATGGTTGAGTGATTATTATAAATAGTTTTATCTCCTTTTATCTGTTATAAATTAGTTAGTTGAATTTTATCGTGTGTACAAGTATTCTAAAGGAAGACAGATGAGTTCATTGAATGATTTTTGCTCTCAGTAACTGTTGTTGCATTTCCTTTTTGTCCAAATACGTCTGGAATGCCTTAATTACTATTCCAAATAGCAAATTATATCTTCACGGCGTAATTTTAAGACATTTATACTTACGACATTCCAGAAATATCTTCCCACATAATAAGTTTCCTTTGCTGTGCAGCTAACGAAGTGCATAACTAAAGTGAACTTCATTAGGATAAGATTAAACATACTGTCACCATAAATTGATTACAGAAAATATAACTGTTATGAGCAATTTGGGTTTTTAGAAGTGTAAGAATAAATATTTATATGGGGAATCTGTACTAGTATTATAATCACTATTTATTAGAATGTTTCACCCATGATTCTTTTTAAGCGATAATTGGACTGCTATCTGCGCAGTATTCGTTGCAGCCGAGACCGATTATTCATTGTCTAAAATTTCTAAATGTTTAGGTTTCCAACCAAATTTACTGCCATAACCTTTGATGTGATGTTGATGAATGATATCTGCGATATCAGGCACCATAGATGAACATTGATCTTCTAGATTTTCTAATGTTTCCGATACAATCGTACTGTTAGTAAATATTTGTATTCAAAATTTAAACAAATTTGGGAACACAAAGCTATATTTAGAAGAAAAAAATTCCTGCTATGTGATATATGTATTAGAATTTTGTGATAGGAGAACGAATGTTGAAGGAATCAGTGACATATAAATTAATTCATATTATTTTATTCGCATCATTAACAATTTTATCCATCATTATTATTTTCTGAAGTGATGTCTCGAGTTTAATTTAGTAAAAAAAACATAACATTTTATACTGCAACATTATAAACCTTTCTTGTAAGACAAGTATTTTACCTGAATAGAAAAATAGAAGTAAAAATGTAAGGAAACTGATTTAATATGTTATAATTTTCTTATGTAAAATATGTTCTAATTCATCCGTTCTGATAAATTCTTGAAAATACATTAATTTTTATCAGCTATACACATTTTTTCTTTATTTAAATTCAAGCAGTAATTTTTATTTATTGACTGAATCTAAGGTTATCAGAAGAAAAAGGTTTCTTAGCTATTTTAGATGCTTAACACAGAAAAAAAATTTTAAAAAAATATATCGTATTATATTTTGATACTGCAAAATAGTCTATTTATTTGCATTCATGCATCGTAAATCTAAAGTACATTTTTTCTATTTATATATTTTAAAAGAAATATGAAATATCATTGAAAAGAATCAAAGTTATAAAACATTGTAAGATAAATATTATTATCACGATAATTCTAATATTGATTTATGCAGGAAGTAATGTAAGCTTTCTCAATTGATACTGATTGTATTTTTCGATAATGTATTTTATTTGAGAAGAGAGATAGAGATTATTACACTTATAAGCTTTTTTCTGGAAATTTTGCTGTATTTGTGAACTTACTTAAGAATAACATACAAGCTGAAGCCAATTTCATTACATAATAAATACAAAATTATTAACACAATATGATCCTATGAATACGAAGTGGTCGAGTCCATGGCTACTAAACCACGGATTAATAGAACCGTAAATTACAGTATTAATACAATTTGGAAGATAGCAAAAGTTCCATAATTGGTGTGAATTTTCATTGTAATAAACATTTGTGTGAAATATAAAATTTATGACCATGCACTTTAATTTTACAATATGTAAATCAATTGCTTGTTACAAGAAGTACTTAATTAAATAACACTTAATACATTTAAAGAAAAATTCAGTATAGTATTGTATCAATCAATACTTAATAGGTGATTTATTTTACTGGCATTTTGAGCCTTATTCATCATTTACAAGGTAGGAAGTATTTGCCGTTCAATATCCTAGATCCTTGTTGCACAAAAAAAAAAAAAATAGTAATAGCTCTGTTGGATTTAGAGCCTTAGAATGTGTGACTGGGGTCTGATTTGGTAAATTTTCCTCTTCCTCTTTATTTGACACCTTCATAAGTAGATCATTTCCTTTTGTTCTTGTTGGTGGTTGCGGTTGTCTAGTGGTCATGGTCATGAAATAACGGCCGTATTATTATTTCCGTAGAATCGTAGATTTAAGCCATGGTGTCCGCTATGTAGCACGGCTGATGCACTTTAAATTTGTAGAAGCTCCAAGCCTTTCCGTTGGCATGATGTAGAAGTTTAGAGAGGAAGTAGCCAATTCCAACATTGTCCTTGTTATTGGACCGAGGCTCAAAATTAAGAGATCAGTTGACAATGACCCTGACATTATTTCTAAGTGCGACGCTAATAAACAATCAAAAGTCTTATTCCTAATACAGATTGATTATCAATGTCTGACCACATTTCAAAAGATTCTTGCAATGCTTGCATTGTTTATTCCTACTCTTAAAAGGAAGTTCTGAGGTGATATTGGTTTGATGGAGATAAGCACAAGTGATTACTTATCTAGGTAGCAATAATAAAACCGTAGGTAAAACCGATTCGCATTTAAACGCCTAATATACTTTCATAAAATAATTACCAACATATACAAACAATGAATTTGTCATTTTTCTTCACAATTTTGAATTCATTTACGCATAGACATAGTTTTATTAAGAATTTTAATTTTTCAAATTTTTTTACAGAACTTTACTATTCTTTAAATATATAAAATAAATTCAAATTACAAACACTCACACAAACACACACACACGCATACACACACTTACACACACACACACATATATATATACATATATATATATATATATATATATATATATATATATATATATATATATATGTATTTTGCCTGATTTTTAATTTTATTTTACTAAGTAATAAGTGTAAAAATTCAATTAGCAAAAGGAATAAAAAAAGAATTTCAGAAAACAAAAAAATATTCAGAAGTGTTTTTAACACTGTAGATATTTTTAATAACTCGTAAATCGCTTCCAGGAATTTCATTATTAACTTTAAAATGTAAAGTCTAATTCTGAGCATTTCTGAAAATGCACTTTATGTACACATTATTTTTAAATCTAAATTAAATGGGTTGAAAAAATAATCTGACAATAACTTTCAAATATCGTTCTTTTTTATACAAAAAATAACACAATTTTGAAATCCATTCAAATGCATAGTTTTTCTGTACTATTTCTTGGAATAAAATTTAATAAATCGTTGCTGTTGACTTTGGAAATATGTTAGGGGTATTGTTCTGTCTTGGTGTTGGAAATGGAACGGTAAATTAAGTTTTGGTGTGCACTGATATTTTTATCCCAATTAAATATCATTAAATATCTATTCAGCGTTATAAAATATTTAGATAAATTATAAAGTTTTCAGAATTTAACCGTTTTATATACAATTATAAATTTAATTTCTGACACAAAATTTTAAGTATTTGAAAACTATTTTTTCTTCAGGGGAACCTGAAACATTTTTGGAACGTAAGTTTCAAGAATCCATTAGTGTCATCTGATTTCTGCTTAAAAATGAAAAATATTTCAAGAAAGAAACTATGTAAAATATTTATGTATACATGTTTGTTCTACCTTTGAAAAATAAAAGAATAAAAGCATACATAGAACAAATTGAAAACATAAAGAGGAATATAGTAGCTATACAAAAAATTGCATATAAAGAATTTACCCTTTATTTGCATTTAAACACAAAATCAATAATTGAATTTTGTGACACAGTATTTTCACAATTTTGTATCATAAAAACATAATATCAAAATTTGAGTTTTATAAAAATGTTAGAACAGGTTTTGTGTTATAGAGTAATTTTCTACAAGTGAGTACTCAAATAAAATACTCAAAACCCCATAAGTGAGAAAATATTCATTCGCTATGAAAATAAACTTTAGTTATATATATTATAAGATGTATCATTCGTTCTTCACAAGGGTGAATTTTTAAAATAGAATGGTGATGAATAAACTGTAGAAAGCAAAGTTGGGCTTTGTGTGTGCGTGTGGTAGACATCGGAAAAACTTCAACTCCATTACAAAGTTATGTGTAATGGAGCGGAAAAACTTCCGTAGTGGAGGGGAATAAAGACGAAGCCTCGTCACTGATTGTGTTAAAAAAAAATTATATGAAATTTACTTATTGATATTTTTCGCAATTCTTCCTAAAGTCGTAAAGATATTCCAGGCACATTTTATCCATGGATGGAGAGAAATTCGATGAGAATTGTGAATTTTATAAAGAAGCTAATAAACATTTTTTAAAAGTTCAGTTATATTTATATTTATTTTGGAGCAAAAAATTAATACGGTTCTGTAAATCAAAAAACTTTAAAAAAATTGTTACATCTACCGAAAACCATAGAAAAATGAAGAAAAAAATGGATATATGTCGAAAATATCACCAAAAATAAATATGAAAAAAAAATAAAAAAAACTTTTTTGGTGTGAATATGTTTACTACTCTTTCATCACATCATAAAAACATCCTTAAAAAGTCAACTGATTTGATCAATGTATATTTGTATGAAGTATACACAAAAAGAAACGCTCTTTACATTTATTATATTAAATGTCATGCAAAAATACAGTGATATTATCAAATATTAGATAATGGTGACATTTAAAGGAGAAAATGATTACTGTATAAAGTTATATAAATTTTAATGTCTTTAACATGATTTTATTTATTAAATTGTTAATTTTATAATATAAAATGTAACATTTATTTGAATCCATTAAACAATTTGATTTTTTTTATATAAATTCATGTTAGTGTAATACAATTTAATTTCAAAGCACAATAAATAAATACCACTTATTTTATATTTTTTTTATCATATTTGTTCATCACGACAAGTCATTTTTTACAAAGTGCACTTTAACATCACAGATAGTTTTTTTTTTATTATTATTTTTTAAATATATGAAGAATTTCTTATTCGCCTTACAAAAGTGAATAAATAATTTTTCAAGACTTCAAAGTAGTTGAGTGTAATCATCTTGAAATTAATAGATTTGTGTGTAAAAGTATAGCTTAGAAAGGAACTTTAAATTCAATTTAAACTAAGGATTCTAAATTAATTATTGAAGTTAAGAACTTGTAAGATATTAGAATGTTTCAAGAAATGAAAATTCAATTGACACAGGAAAATAAAATATTTCACTATCTTGAAACTGTGATAAGGATCATCATTATAATCTTACATAATTGTAAAATGAAATGTAAAAAAATATTTTCTTTAAAAATATCACAAACGCTTTTCTTTTTCTGGCATTCCTAGTTTTGAATAATTTTAAAACTCGTTTTCAAATTTAAGAATTCGAATAATATTTAGAAAACCTCAATAATATCTGAAATACTTAGATAGTGATATATTTATCATTTATTGATACTATTTTTGGGAAACTTTAAACATTATGAAATATTATTATTTCAGGCATATCGTTGTCTAGCAAGTGTTTCAATCTAAAACAGTAAAATAAAAAGAATATTTTAATAATATATGTCATAGAATTCTACAGAAAAAATACTTTACATTGAATTTCTTTAAAAACGAGATTTACTTTTTATTGTAACAAAGTACAAAAGGTGCATTTTTGCATTAGCATATATAGGGAAAATTAACTGTAAAAATCCAGCTCAATTTTTAATGTTTGGTATTTGGATTGAAAAAGCGGCGGTGATTTTTTTAGATGATGCAAATGTAGTAAAAGATCAGTAAAAATAAAATAAAAATTGGAAGGGTTAGATCTTCATAAAGAAGAATTTTTAAAGATTTTTTTTCCCTTCAAAATGGATATAAATATATGTTTGTTAAGTTGAGAAGCAAACAGTTGATTTTTTATAAGAGGAGAAATTGAAAATTGAAATATTTGATTATTTTTATATCCTTGATTGATTATTCTAATTGTTTCATGGGATATGGAGGAACAAAAGCTATTATTCATTTGAAAATTATCTCCTATATATATTAAAGAATTTCACTTTCTACAAGGAAACACTGAAAACTTGTTTTAATAGCTACTGCACTATCCAAATTTTTTTTGAAAGTGATATTGCTCTTTGGTTTATAAAGAGTCTATTCCTATTTCTATTATAGAGAGTTTATATAGAATCTATTCCTATTTCTATTATAGAGAGTTTATATAGAGTCTATTCTTATTTCTATTATAGAGAGTTTATATAGAGTTAATTTCTATTGGAAGCGTAATTTCTGCCAATGAATGCATATGTTTTAAATTATTTATGTGTTTGCTGGTACTACGCTTTGCATTATCATGCCAAATGAATTTATACAAAAGCCATTAGATTATGATCATTTCACTTTGAGCCTATAACATCCTGTGTTTTATCTATTCAGATATTATGTCCATGCTAGATATGTTCCCCTGTATTTTTAAATATCTACTGGAATACAAAATTATAAGAGTTTTTTTCGGGTTTTTGTTGGAAAATACTTCTATTCATGTAGTTTGGGAAATCCATTTGATATAAATATTCAATTTTGTTATTAATCTAGCGAATTTTTCTACCTATTCATTTCAAAAGAGTTTTGAGTGCCATGAAAGCTAAAGTTAAATAAATTGATTATGAAAATGTGGTTATATGAAAATTTTATTAGCTATTCTACGAATTACTTTCGGAAATTACAGTAATTTTGCAGATCATATGGAATAGAACAACTATCTGAAAAAATTAACAAGTTTGGGTTGGATTCTGTCAGATCATCTCAGGCTTGACGTATTACTAATGGTAAAAATAGAATTAATGTGATTTATATTATAAGAAAAACAAGTAATTTTGTAGTATCGGTTAAATATTATATGTTGGCTTTTTGAAGAGTACATAGATGTTTTCTAAAAGTATATTTTGTTACAATTCACTATTTTACTAAAACTCCACTTTTTAATAGGAGTTGGTAAATTTTTATTTTTATGTTAAATTTCTCTTAGTATATATTTCACATGGAAGATTTGATGAATTCATTAATCTGGGGATTTACATTATATTTGTTCTCCATTAACGTATGAAGAACTATATTTGAAACTTTGTTTCTATCCTCTTCCAATATTTTAGGGGTATTCATTCGAGACTGTTTAAATGTGTTAGAGAAAAGTTTCTGTTTGAAAGCTGAATGACGAATGTCAATTAACTAACATTTTTAAAAGAATATTACTTGCTGTCCATTGCCTAGAGATTTAAAGCAATTCGGATATATATGATTTGTATGACACTGAAAGATTTTACAACTAATTATCCGAATTGTATGCATTACATGACAAGTGTAATAACAAAGTACTGTAAATGCTGTAATTATTTGGATGAAATTGTTTGCTTTCGGACTATGGTGCATAATAGATATATCTTTATGACCGTTTACTTTTTCAGGATTTAGCTTTCCTTTTATAAGGTATCTCTTTATGGCTGAACTAATTATTGAGGGTTTTTTGATATGTTTAGAGAAAATAAGTTCCTAAATATTTAACGAAGACTTGCCAAAAGAGTGTTGCCCTAGGCATCATAATATCAGGTAATACATGAAGTCTTTTCTTGAAATTTTCGATGTATCTTTGTCTGAACTTAAGGTCAGTTTACAGTAGCTGTCCCATTCTGTGGCTCGTTTCAGAGTATCTTTCAATTTTTTTTTGTACGAATAATATCAAGGCACTGGTGAAGGTAATAAATAAAAATACCTTTCACGTAGAGTGATCATTGAGTCCAGTTTCCAGTGTTTCGAAGAAATCATACGTATAGATTATATATAATTTGGGAGGGAGAAGACTGCCTTGAAGTGCTTTGAAACATCTTTTTTCGAAGAATGTTATCATTTCCAGAAAGAGAAAATTATGGTTCCAAAATGCTATTTTCTCGGTGATACCTAGTTGAAGATATTTATAAATAAGGTCATCTAAATTTACAAAATCATAAGTACTCTTAATGGTTAAACCAATTGCTTTGACTTTATTTCTCCGTTTTAGCGTCTATGATAAATTTGTACACGAGATATGTTTTGATTTTGCAGTCTTTAAATGGAATAAATCCATAATACGGAATATGAAGTTTTCGTACAACAAGGAGAAATTAAGAAATGCGACAGTCTAAAATTCTTTCAAAGACTTTTAAAAACATTGATTGATTGTTTGGTTTATAAAGTAGCACTTTGAAGCTACATGATGGTTACTGGCAACGGATCTCGTAGGCTTGAACCTCGGCCAATAGCTTAGCCAAGGACAATAGCTCAGCTGGCACCAAACTTCCACATCATGTCGTGGAAAACCAGAAGCCTCGACAGATTAATATTCATCAGCCCACCCATATAGTGGGTTTTTTGTAGCTCTAGTAATAGAACAATTGAATCGATGGAAATAACAATTACTGCGAGCTTGTGACCATACCGCGCCCTTAAATAGAATAAAGAAATAAGTCAGATTTGAGCAGCGTTTCAAATTTATTTCATAGAATAACATTATATTATTTAAAACGAATGAAGTAGAATTTTATAATTCTGAGGTGACTTTGCTATTGTAAAATAGGGGCTAAATAGATTCATTCACTTTACAAAACATTTAAGAGTTTATATTTGATTTCTAATGCCCATCGTAAAATCATTGGCTTAAACATTTTAATTAAATTTTATTTTGCAATGTATCATAAAAAGGTAAACTTTAATTTTAGGTATGCAGTGAAAACCGAATAGAATTACATTTCTTACGAAAGATGTAAGTTTTACTCAATCTCCAATAGTTTTGGAGGAAAAAAAAGCATTTGATTGTTTGAACTTTACATTCGTATATTTTAAATTAATGCAATCACTAAATATACTGATTTCAAAATACTGAAGTTAAGCTATTGGATTACATAAGGATGTTTTATTTTTATATTTGCAAGGTTTATGTATCGAAAGAGTAACTGTATGCTACCAAGACTAAGGCACTATTTCATTCTGAAATAAGTTTTTTAAATCAGTTTGGGACAATGGTATGTTTGTTACTTCACAATTTTTTTAAAAAAAATATTTCCCTGTAAATTAGACCCTACTTGGTATTTTTCTTTTTAATTTTTGTACAACTCTATTTAATTCAGAGATATAGAGTGGTTTGTCAAGTAGTTTTTCTTTGCTGATTAAATCCAAATGATAAGATGCATAATTAGATGCAAAATTGTCGGAAAAAAATATTTTTCTAGATTTGAAGTTGGGCGGTTTTTTTTATTATAAATTTGAGCGATACTTAAAATTGACCCTCGATTTAATGAATATTTCTTAAGGATGTTATAAAAAATATTCCTGTATTAAATACGATATTACAAAATGTATTCTATTACATTTTCTGCGCCTTTGTAATGTGAACTCAGAGGTTTCTTGAATGTTGCTGGTATTTAGTCCCCAAAAAAGGATAAATGTTCACGTAGGGCCTTTTTTGGGTAAAAGACTTTTACTCTATAGAAGTTGCAGCAAACACGACTCCGCCGAGTTGGAAATAATTTATTGTAATTTCGAACTCCTTTAATATGTTATTTTTATATGTGTGTTCTAAAGTAATACACACAATACCAATGAGATTTATGTTATTAATTTCAGGTTATTCAATGTTGTGCTTGTTTCATTACTGCTTGCCGTTGTATTATTTGTTTTTAATTTCGCCTTTGAGGTTTAGGTGAAACTCTAAGAACACTGCTGAAAAAATGACTCTAAAGAACTTTAGATGAACACTGTCTTGAAAATGTAGTGATGAAATGAAAACCCCTAATAAAATTATAAAAGTAGCCAAATAAGATTGAAAAACGTATTGAATACTTATGAGATAATCTGCATCTATTGTACACCTGAGAGTTGTAATAATTGAATTGAAATGAATGAAAGGAAAATCTTTAATCATTCCACAACGTACTTATTCTGTTCATAAACGTAATTGGATTCTCACATTAGGTAATGGAGATTCAGACCACCGAAAATTAAGCAACGGATGTGTCAAAGATTCTAAAAAAGGCTTTATCAATAAAATATTTTATTCCTTAAGACATGTGTGTTTATTACGTAGCTGAAGTTATTCATATTGGTTCAAACACAAGAATTCCTACTTCCAATAACTGTGTTACCTTTGTTGGGCATAAACATTGGCCAGTACTGCTATATTACCAATCCTTCTTTTCATCTCTCATTTCTAACCTTTGTGGAAATGACTTTTCAAAGAAACATTTATCAATTTTCCGCTTTTAAAAATGTTTTTTTTACAAAATTCAAGATATCATCTTGCAAAAAGAGTGATGTTTAACCATATGTATTTGTTTCTTATGCCTTGAAGTTCTATAGTAATTAATTCATGAAAGTAAGGGGTAGGGAAAATAATTAAAATTGTTATCATCCCCTTAAGAAAGTAAAAGAAAAGTAGAATAAAGTAATTCCGAAAATGTTTGTGCTGTCCAAAACAACTTAAAAAGAATAAGAGGAACATATTTACAAAACAGTACCTTTGAATGTTTTCCTCTAAACTCACTTTTATTACATACCTTATGACTATTAAGTTCGCAGATCACTGAATGATTATGACAACTGTTAATTAACGTGCGTAAAAGCAACACGAGAGCTATTGGTAACGGATCTCATAATTTTGATCCTCCTTCAATTGACGAGGACGACACCTGATCTCACTTTCCAAACTTCTACACTATGACTAGAATCTACGATAGATTTAACATGCATCATCCGGTGGGTCTTCAGTAGCATCAGGACTTGAACTCATGACAGGATGAAAACAACACCAGCCTCCTTTACATTACTGCTTTTGTTAATACTAAGGCTGTTATTTTAATTTTTTTTTTGTGCGTATGAGGTTCATTCTAAAAATACTTAGAAATTCCAAGAGTTGGTGCTCATATCGACAAAAATAGTTTGCTTTTAGTTAACACCATAACTCATTGAACAGTTCTCTAAGTCTCAGTTAATCTCAATCGTGATAATGACGCCTTTTGCTCCTCCATAATTTTTCATCATAATTTTTTCGGTCGATGAGACCATCTTTGCAATTTTTGGGAAAGATTCACCGGAAGCAACATAAAGTTATGATTTGTATTTGATTTCCGGGGGATATTGATGAATATAGGTCTCAACGACAAAGAGCAGAGGGAATCAAATTTTGATCAGCAATTGACTGAAAAATAAAAATCAACATATGAATTAATGTGAAATTTATTTCGGGTCGATTTAACAAATGGTAGCACTCAACGGTTATAATACTTTACCCTAATGATACCATCTGTTTTCAAATACTATTAATTTTTGAACCACTCTCGTACCTAGATGCCACATCTCAATGATTTTCCATAGATGACTGAAGGAGATTTCCATTGAGTTTTACAGGGATTTTATTTATAAAAAAATTATGTTTCCAAAACTGCCTAGAAATATCTAAGATATTAATAGTACACTTATGAACACTGAAAATTTCTACATCACAGTGAAAAGGTTTTGGAGAATTATTTTTTTAAAATCTCCTTCGTACTCGTACCACACTCCCTCTCAGAGTTAGGAATCATTCACCTTTCAGTTATAAAACTCGCTTTTAAATGCTTTTCTTTTCTTAAATGAATGCGGGTCAATTTTGATAATTGTCAAGTAGGTTTTTTTGCAGTAGCATTGTCCAGAATTGAAAGTTGTGTGTCGTCCAGAACGGAACACACCACAATTTACATAAGCAGCTGAGTTTGGGCCAGAAACGTGTTGGGTTAAGAAAATTAAAATATGAAGTACACTGAAGGGGTTAATTAATAAAAAATTGAATATGAGGATACTTTAATTAATGCTTAAACATTTCATGAAGCGTTGTTCCTACAATTATAAGAAAAGATTGGGAAATTTCTTGCCGTGCAGCAGTTTCACAAACCATCTTATTTCCATAATTATAACAGCATTGGCTTTCCCTAAGCCAGCTCTTACGGAGGTTCAGAAATTGTATTTCATGCAAGAGAAACCAGTATTCCCTTTACAAGAATAGGTCACACAGCTTTGACTATATATATTAAGGCATTTGTTTCTTCGGTGTGTGTCAACTATAGCTGAGTGATCATAATTGCAAGTTCATATCCGGCTTCTTTCATTCGAATCAGGAGTTCAAGTCTTGATTTCAATAAAGACTCTCCTTTAAGGGACTTACCTTCTTTAGGAAAATATCCAAATCAAGGCAGCGAGATACCATGAGATTACGTATTATCTAGGATTTCATATACTTGGTAAACATGGGTAACGTGATGTCTTAACAGTCCTTTTATATTTTCTACCCTCCTCCATCTGGCCCATTCTCTTTTCTTTTCTTTTACTTCAGAAATATCTAAAACAAACATTTGTTTCAGTTTAGTCACATTTAGTTTTAGTGCCATAAGTCTGAACCATCACTTTTTCCTGCAAAGACATGAAATATTGTGAGGCTCATTCCGGTTAAATCTGTAGAGGCACCAAACCCTCCCTTTCATGTTATATGGAGGTTTGGAGCAGGAGCTTAGAAGTCGTCCTTGCTACTTGACTGAGATCCAAAAATACGAAGCCCATCTCCAATATACCTCATATTGCTTGTAAGTGAGGCGTTAATAAATAAAACCAATTAATCAATAACCATTTGAGCAAAACTTTGGACAGTTCTTAAAGAAAATGCTTTACAAACTAAAAATCGTTTATTAATTTTAAAAAGGCTATCTCGTTTTGAATATATTTTAATTTTTTTATTTCAATTGAATTGATTTGATTTTAACGAAATACATCAAAATAATACAAGTTATTAAATTGATCACCGATTATACTAGAGCAATTACGAAGACTATTGACAAAATTAGGAAATTTAAAATACTTTTGCTTTACAATTAATTTTAAGTGCCTTGAAATTCGAAGAATAAAAATCACTTTCTATTCAAACATAAGCTAGCGAAGAGGTTTAATACTGTATTAAAACGCTTTCTGTAAATTACAACACAAAGACGTTTACATCAAAAGCATTCATCGCTCTTAGCGTTTCAATGCATTTTGAATGGATAGTGATTTTAAGTACAGCCAAGCATGTCCTATGCACGCAGTTGCTAATTCTCAAAATGTTTGCTAATGACTTATTCTGGTACTTTTGTTCAGAGAAAAGTTAAAAGTATATTAAATAAATGGTTTAAGCTAACGGATGGATTAGGAAGGAAATATAGTGCTCGCACCAAACATTCTTCGTTTTTCTAGCTCAAGGCTAATTCATAAAATGTAATATTTAACATGACATGAATTTTCATAGTCTGTCAATTTCAACAGAGCGATGTAGATCAAACAAATTTGTTATGCATTTCAAAATATACTACCCAATAAGTAATTAAGAATTATATTTTGGCAAATTATTCAATAAAATAATTAAACTATCGTGTGGATCTGAAAGTAAATGAGGTGTTTGATGTAAACATTCTTCTTTGTTCGTTTATGACTAATTCATGGGATATAACACATAACAACACAGGCATTTTGTCACCCAATTTTCACAAAGAATTGTGAATTAAATATGCACTTCAAATAACACACATTTCAGTCATGAACATTGTTATATATTTTTAAGGTAATCTTTATCCTTTCCCATAGGCTTTTTTTCTTTGATAAATTCGGGTGACATTCCCCCGAATTACCCTAGAGATTCTTCCATATCTTCAATTCTCCTTTTATCTTTTCCCATTTTTTCAAACATCTAAATCATAATTACGCATTGTGTGGCGAAGCATAGCCATATCAGGTCCTTATGCCATTAAACTTTACATCACTCACTCATTCAACGATTCTAACCAGCAAATTCCTTTTGTAGTTATCTTGAATTCGAAAAGGAGAGGAAATGCATGGAGACTGTGGGGGCAGTTCTCATAATATATATATATATATATATATATATATATATATATATATATATATATAAAATATTACAGAGATACAGATGAAAGAACGAGGTTTCCTACATAGGGAGAACACTGAGATAACGTACTGCAATGCTTGTTAACAGTCAAATGAGCCCCGACTTAGGGGGACGACGATATTTAAATAGGGAAAGTCAAAAGTGATAGCGAATAGGCAAATTCCATAAATGCCATGATTTATGGGGTTTTCCAGGACTCTAACTGGTTCTGTGCTTCTAGACAGAGGTAGTAACTACTAAGTCTAAAGGGAAGGCTTAATGTATGGAGGGAAAAAGATGACGAAATATTGCATTGCCTTGCATCATGTAGGCCTTACGTTACAGGTTGTGAATATAAATATCTTTTTTATGTTACACACACACACACACACACACACACACGCACACACACACACACACACACACATATATATATATATATATATATATATATATATATATATATTCACCTCAATAATACCCCTTTATCTGTTAAAAAGTAACCACGGTAACCCAGAGAACAAGCTCTATCCTAGCTAACGACTTTGTTCGTGATTTCAAGTCTACATGCCAATAAAGACCCATCATGCAGCTGGCTCAGGCACATTAAATCTGTTGATGTTTCAATTCCTTTCGTGGTCGAAATGTGTTAGATTAATTATTTGTTTTCGTTTAACTATCTAAAATTCTTCTTATTAAAGCTTAATAATTGAGAGTATTCTTGCAATAGAATGTATCAGAATATTTATTATAATTTTTTTCCTATAAAATTTATCCTTTTGAAATTCTAATTTTTTAGCGTACAGAATATTTTAATATTTTTAAAAAATATTTGATATTAAACTGAAAAATTAATAATAATTTTCTTGAATATACTAAATAGCAGAATTAAATACTCTGATACGTAAGATGTGAATTTGGTAAAAAGGGATATTGACTCATCTACTTTTTTCGATGTATTGAAGTCGTCTATTTAATTGGAAACTCATTAGATCCATCATTTTTCAAAAAGGCAGATTACGCATTGACAAAGTTTCGTACTCTAAAAGTTTAAAAATATTACATTATAATTAATTTTTTGAATTTGAATACAATATCTCAACTAAATTATATGGAAGATATTATCTAATACCTAAATTTGGCAAATTATTGTTAATAAAACTTACATAATTGATTGATTGTTCATGAACTACACATTAAGAAGGAGGAATAGTGCTGTTGGCACTGGACCTCATAATTTTGAGCTCATTCAAGTGATGAAGACGGCACTTGAGCTAGCACTTCTCTCTCCAAATTCCAGACACTTGTTGAAAATATTTTCACAAAAACTTCCAAGGATCCATAAGAAAGAAAAAAATCAAACGCGGATCACCACGATCCCAAGAAAAAATAGGCAATGACACTTGAAAGTCTACAAATAATAAATCATCACGATTCGCTCACGAATTGTTCTTTTGCTACGTTTACTTTTCCCATCTGAACAACTCTCTAGCTTCTGGACATGCAAATGTACACATCCTTTAGACTTCAAATGTTGTTTCTACATTGAAGGAGCTTAGGAGTGAATAATTGTTTATTAATATAGCACTGAAAAGTCACATGATGGTTATAGTTGATGGAACTCGCAATTTCGAACCTCGGTCAAGTGAGAAGGATGGGACCTGAGCTGTCACCTTTCTCTCTGAGTTTCCACATCACGCCATCGGGAAGATTCGGGACTTCTATTAAATTAAACCTGGATCAACCCCAATACACTGCGGGTCTTTCGTTTTCCAAGAGCTTAAGCCCTCGACGAAAATAACGCCATCTGTGAGTTCGCGATCAGGACCACTAAGCTATCGAGTCCTAAGGTGGTTAGGAAAGACAGTACATCAAACTCCGATATTAAGCACGTTATTATTCTGAAATAATAGCTGTGCTTTCACTGAATGGCACATGCATTGTGCCATGTATGCTCTTAAAGTAGTTTCGCATCATGTAGACTTTGACGGATTCGTTTGAATTAACTGTACACTTGAAGAAACGCAAGGGATCTTAGACGAATAATTATAAACCATGATAAGGTGAGAAGGAACGGAAACTTAGAAGAATACTTTTGAGGTCCAGTTGGTAAATTAGAGTCACTTTAAGTCACAAGCATGTCTCCATAACTAGCTCCTCTCTTCTATATCCACATTTAGTTACTAGTAGACTATGAGCATCAATAGATTTGATAAGCATCCACTATACTACAAGACAGTCTTTGAAGAATGAATTTTAAACACATATTCATCGATTACAAATTCATTACTGTACTAACAAGAATACAAGCCCCATAGAGAAAATTTTCTCTAAAAACACAAGGTCCATCACCAATAATTATTTTTTTGTTTTCGATGCAATGTGGTTTCAAGAGAGAGGGAGAGAAAGAGAAAATTAGTCGAAGGAAACAGATCAAAATATCTGTAGTATGCTAATTTGTATCCTCTGAAAACGCCAAGTTTTTATAAGAATAGATATTTAATGTATTGAATTTTTTTTAGATTAAACTATAAATTAAAGCGTAGTCAAATCATAATCAACCAAGCTCATTTTGACATCTTTACAGTTTTAAAAAACTGAAACGGGGATTTATAAGCAAAATTTAACTAATACTTAAACTCTTTGTGCCAAAAAATATATAAAATATATTAAGATTTATTTTACTTTTTTCCAAATTTATTGGAAGAACCAGTTCCGTAAAATCTTATATTATTTCATAACCCCACAAAATCAAAGATCTTGACAAATTTACCATGACAACAAAAGAGAAAAGTTACAATTTCAAAAACAAGGATTCTATTCGTGTCTATAGAAAATAACCTCTCACTTTTATATTTCATTTTTAGATCTCAACTTTCTTGGAGATGCTGAAATATCATAGAATCTAAAGATAAGTTCTAGAAAAATATTTAGAATCAAGCTCAGAAAATAGTATTTCAAATAATATCGTAAGCTTATGCAGCATTTTCAGAGAAAAGTTTGCAAATACATTTGAAGTGTATTTAGTTAAACTTTTTTAAAGTTGAAGAGGGACTTTTGAAATTCAAATTGTTGAAGGCGAGAGAATAAATTGAAATGGATCGATGAACAGTTCTTCTTGATGATTGTATGATTGAAATGAAAGAGAGTATGTGGATTTCCTGAGCTACCTTAGAAATTTGATTAGCATAAATTGGAAATACTGGCATTTCCTTCGAGAATAATATTGTTGAAAAAATCAGGGGGAATTGAAATAGAATAGCTGAAATGAAATTGAAAACTATTTCATGTTTCTTAATATTAGAATACAGCAAATTTTGAGATTCAGATCCTTCTCCCCCCCTATAGCTTCGGATATAGTGCATTATGGGTTAAGGTAATATGTAATTGGAAAAATAGTTATCTGTATAGATCATAGTTAATTTTCTTAAATTATAATGAAATAAAAACAAAATATTTGAGTAAACAATAATGTTATACGCCAATTTTATGTAATATAAGAACAAAAGCAACAGAAGTAAAACATTGTAGAGTAAAAAGGTATTTGTTTTTTGCATTAATGTGTTATGATTAAAAATCATTTATTTAAATAATACAAATTAATACTTCTATCTTTAATGACCACTTCAAGGCGTATTATCGCATAGATTCCTCTAATGTTTTGAAAAGGTTGGATCTATGTTAACCTATGATTAAATGAGAGGTTTTTTTTAAACTGTTTTTACTTTGTGTTTCATTTTCGAATTTGTACATTCAATACATCCATAAATATTCTACTACATTCTGACTGAGGATTGTGGAGGAGTTAACAGTCACTATATCCTAGTGACCATAGCAGTAGACTTTGAAATATTACTTGCTGAAAATAAAAATGTTTGATCTATCCTAATTTCCTAGTAGTGTTTAATAGATTAAGCCGCTTAACATCAATACATGTTACAACTATAATTGTAGATTTGATGAAACCAAAACGTCTAATTCCAATGGAAGCAAAACATCTCTAAAGCATAACATTTCCACACCAAGTTTGAAAATTGGAGGTAGATATTTTGGATCTAAACAATTTTATTTTTACGCCAAATTTTTAAATGCGTAGTGGAGAGAAAATCTGAAGCTTACTCTCATCAGAAAATTTATCAATTAACCGAAAAATGTATTAGTTTATTTCTGTGAGCTTAAGTGAATTCAATACATTTCTACTTCTTTTCTATTTATAAGTGGCTTTAAGCCATGGGATTCTTCCTTTAAAACCTGAATTTTTAAGAATATTTTTATTTTATTATTTTAGGTGTTACTTTGATATTAGACGATATTGTAGGATCTACAGCAGCTTTTTGAGCTTCATCCCATAAGAAGTTAAAAGCTGTTTGAACAACACTCCATTTTGCTTTCATTGTTATTTTGCTGGGACATATCGCTTTTTCAATTTCTGTGTGTGGTTTCCCCCTTTCAATGAGCTTAAAGATACGATTTCTTATGTCTAGAGATACCTCTCTATTTTTATGTTCCATTTCCTTTCAATCACCAACACTATAGGCACTGTGTGTATGTTCGTGAGAAAACGTTGAAATATATATATTTTTTAAAGAACTTTTAATTTTTTCAATTTAGAAACTTACTACTTAACATCAATAAAATGTTTAACTGCTTGATCTGAAATTCACATGAACTTTATAGTATTAAAACTATTTATGTCAAAATATCTGTCTTTATTCAATTAAGAAATAAAAATATCAGAGTGTGCAAATAATTATTTTATTAACTGTATGTAGCCAATTTCCTTTTTTTTATAATAAACTCTTCAAGTACTAGTGAGTCATCGATATTTTTCAAACATATACTGCCATATTTTCTAAATTTTACTGAAATTATATTAGTAACTTTATTTAGATTCATTTAAAAAATAACGAATATATAAAAATAATAGAGATGCACTGGGAAGCTTAAAATCAATGACACACAGCAATTGAAATCAATGCCCTAAAACGTGTATTCTTTCTTCTATTTAAAGACAAACTGTTTTACAAAAATGCTAGTCAGATAGTTTAATATTTTAGAATCAATTTCGAAATATTTTTTTTAAATACGTAATTCTTAAATTAAAATTACCTGATTTAAAATGAATAATGATACTCATTGTGAAGAGCTAATCGGCTAATTGTGCTGAGTCTCATAATTTTGAACTCCAGTGTTTATGCCGAGGAAAATACCTAAGCTGACATTTCTCTCTCTAAAATTTCATACCATTCCAAGGGGAGAACTTGAAACCTCAATAGATTTAACGGGTGTCAGCCCCTCTAAATGGCCTGTCTTTCATGGCATCAAAACTTGAACTTACGACTTTACGGAAACAATGCCAGCAGTAAGCATACGATTATGACCATTAAGCAAGCATGGCCACATTTAGGAATCATTGAAATTGAGATATGCTTGAAGTAGTTGATGTTACAAAATTTAAATTTTAAAATAATGTTACAAAATTATTAAGCTATCAATTTAGAGGAAGTATTATCTATGCCAAAAAAACAAACAATAATTCAAAAATTACTTCAAATTGATAATGAAATTCCGATTTGATGCGAAGTCGAAAATTAATTTGAAACTATCCAATTGAGTCACAATATGATCAAATAAAATAGAAAATATAAAACTGGGAGGAAATTTGGATTAATCCATATAAAATGCATTAGAGTGTGCTAAACCAGCAACACCCAACATTTTCAGTTCATGTATCCCCAACAAAAATTCCAACAGGCACCTCCTACATCCGCACAATCTATTTCATTAATTACATACTCTGAAAACTTCTCTAAAAGAGATTATCAGGAATAAAAGAACACATTTTCAATTTCATGGCTCTTTGGTTTTTGAAGTCCTCCAACAAATTAACATAAGTATTCGAAAAAAAGAAATTTAAATTGGCCATTTCGGTTTGCTAGGAATTTCAAAATATTTCATTTAGGCTCAAAAGATACTGAATAAAATTTCAAATATACCATATATATATATACGAGAGTAACTCCAAAATTACTTACACTTTTCATTCTACAATTTTA